>BQNB010031571.1:0-53868 GCA_026074375.1 Tanacetum coccineum | reverse complement strand
ATATTTTAACTTTCTCTCACTACTCTCTCTCACTAAAATGGCTATCATGTGGTTTGACTCACCTAGACCACCGGATCATAGTTTTCGTGTATTTTTCAATTGGTATCAAAGCCATGGAGTGGTGTGTTATTTTTTGTGTTTGTTTTTTGATTTATGTTCAAAACCTTTACAAAGAATAAAATCTTGATTTAAAATTTTTCGGCTTAAAATCCTTAAAGTTATCATTTTTCTTGTTCCTATAGGGTTAGTAACACTAGTTGTACAATATTTTTTGCAAAAACCAATCAAAAATGTGTCTTTTTGAGTTTTTAAATTTTGGGTTTCATCTCAGTTACAACCGAACTAGTCTTGTCTGTTGGAACCTAACTAGAAGATCGAACGAGTTAACCGAACTAGTTAACCAAACCAGTGGAACAAAACGAGTTGGTTTTAGTTGGAACCGAACGAGTTGTTTCTAGTTGGAACCGAACGAGTTGTTTTTGTTGGAACCAAACTAGTCTTGCTCAGTTGGAACCGAACTAGTCGTTTTGTGTTGGAACCGAACTAGTCATTCAGTTGGAACCGAACTAGTCAATTTTAATTGGAGCCGAACTAGTCTTTCAGTTGGAGCCGAACTAGTCATTCAGTTGGAACCGAACTGGTCAATTTTAGTTGGAGCAGAACTAGTCATTCAGTTGGAGCCGAACTAGTCATTCCTTTGAGAACCGAACTAGTCAGTTTTTTGTTGGAACCGAACTAGTTGGAACCGAACCAGTTGGAACCGAACCAGTTGGAACCGAACTTAAGTTGTTTGAGAACCGAACTAGTCATTTTAATTAAAACCTATCAACTCAAAATTTTAAATTATACGGTTTATTTCTTTGACTTGTAAAATCCCGTGACACATTAAATTGTTTTCCCAGTTTTGTCAAGAATTGTAAAATCCCGTGTAGTTTCAAGAATTATTCCAAGACTTAACAACAACACAGCCAAACATAATTTATTTCTACCACCGATCGATTAATTTGGATAATGAATCATGAAACTTAAAGGCTAGATTTGGAATTAATTTTTTAAGTGACTACGAAGTTGATCGGGTATCACTTATTTAAGATTGAAGTGGCATTTTACGTAGGCGTGTACTTATTTTATCTTGAAGTCGGGGTTGGCTGGATGCATGACTTTCAATGATAACTTGCTCGAGCTTAATTTAAGTTGAAGACTTGGTTTATCTAGTTTCCAGCAGTCAAGGGGTGGATGGTTGAAGACCTGGTTAACTATCACTTAAAGGAGTTACGTTGTAGTACTCAGTGTCACACGCTAAGACGATGTGGATAATCGCAAGAGGTGATGATAGTCTCATACTTTGGGAGGGGTATTGAGTACTTAGAGATTTGCTTGGAGCACAAATTCTCTACACCGTTCTTCCAACATTAGTGCAAGCTTAAGTCACAAGAACGGGGAATACAACTTTAGTTTCAAGTTTGGTATATCGGGTTTACTTCATCAGTGGTTACTTCAAATAGCCTTCGAAACGGTTGGTAAAATGATAGCCAGAGAGAGGTTATGAGTAGAGATTTGATCAGCAGTTTGATTCACACGTATACATTTGAGCTAATTTAATTCTTCTCACAAGAATTCAAGTATAAGTGCGTACAATGTTGATGCTGATTACTAAGGTATCAAAACCAGCAAGTGTGAAAGAACATACATCATGACGCACAACGAGTACACGTGACGAACTTCATGTCCTTTTCTTAATTGATACATTCAAGAAGACGAACATCATAACCGCAAGAAAATTTGTGTTTAACTCTGGCTTTTGGTGTATTATTCCAACAATGTGGGGGGGAAGAGATGTAAGAAACAGTTTTTGATGATAAAAAGAGGTACACAATTGTATGATGAGTCCTCCAGTTAGTCAGTATCCTACACGAAGAAATGTGTTCATCCGGGACGTACTTATTTTTATGGTACTGTTTTGGTGTTGTCATTTCGACTACATCCGGTACTTAGTTTTTTATGGTACTGTTTTGGTGTTGTCATTTCGACCACATCCCCGATACTCAACTGTTTTTATGGTACTGTCTTGGTGTTATCATTTCAACTACATACGGGATAAATTGCTTTCACTCGGGACTTAGTTGACTTTGGTGAAACAATTTAAACTGAATCATCCAGACGAACATTGATTTTTATGGAAGAGAATGATGTTTCATTCGACTATATCCGTTTCCCTATTTGTTTTTATGGATACTGTCTTGGTGCTATCATTTCGACTACATAACAAGAGATAAATTGGCTTACACTCGGGGCTTGTTGACTTTGGGTAGCAATTTCTCATCTGCAATTTTCTAAAGGGAGAAAAGTGCATAATCGGGTTCTTAAATTAATTTTGATGCTACTATTTCGACTTCTATTTAATGGGAATAGATGCGTACTTTTGGGTTTTTGGAACTTCATAAAATGAGACGATTGCATCACTTTCAACTACAAGGGGAAGATTTCTTGATACTTTTGGTATGCATTACTTCAGCTTCCAGCAGGAAGAAAAAATGAGAAGAATTATTTAAGCATGAGAGGATACGTTGCTGATCTATTTGAATATACCCCCAAACGGATAATCACTAAGCTTATTCTTAAAAAGGGCAGTAATATTTGATGTGGTGTGCTACTTATTCCGTTGTGCACTTAATTATTCTAAGCTTGTAAGAAAGCTTTGAATCTGCTCAAATAAGGAGATTTTCGTTTTGAGTGGGAAGCACATTAAGCTTCATAATTAGAGCTCAATATCAGACGAAAATTCACGCACAAAAGCTTTGGTGTGAGATTTATAGAGATGTTGACTACATAGTCTACAACGAACCTAACGTATCTTCATTTTGGTATTCAGGTCAACATCATCTTAAATTGAATAATATATTTTGTACATAGTTTAAAACAAAAAGAAAACACAAAAATATAAGACTAAGAAAATCAAATACAAAAATATAAAATCAGAAAATACCAAAAATATGTTTTTTCATTACATGTTCTTCTGGCATCGATAATATTTACTGCATTATAATATTTCATTCAAAAGACACGGATGCTGTAAATAAAGTTCACACAGAAGTTTCAAATGTTTTTCAAAACATGTCAAAAATGGATTGCAATATTTTCTATATGCAACTCGTTTTCAAAATGAGAAAGCACGACCGCCAAAAAGACGGTTGTTCCTAACAACGGGTGATTAAGTTCTCCCGGGCATGGGTTACTTTATATCCGTGCACCCTCGATTTAATTGTAAGTTTTAATGCATATTTCTTTGATAGAAGAGAAGTCTTCTTTTTTTATAACCAAAAAGAATTTTCTCTATGGGATTCTTCAAAAAATATTGTGTTAACTTCTTGTGGAAAAAGTGTTGACTTCAAACTAAATCAGTCACCTCAGTCTCTCATCATAAAAAATATTTAAAAGAATTTTTAAAATCACACAAAACAATGTCTACAGCTCTTTAAATAGAATACGAGACATTATTTGAGGGGGAGAAATGTGCTAATAATTCTTTCAAAAACGATCTTTCTGAATAATCAAGGAGTAAACAGAAAAGGAGGCTTTAGATGTTAGGATTTAGAATGCTTCATATGGCAATTAGGAACTTGCTCCTTTTAATTTACAACTAGAAGGGCCCTTGTTGCCATTGGTATAAGTTTTATAACCCGAACGATTTTTCTCAAAAATATTGATTTATACAGTAAGTTCGGTTAATCATTTGAAAAGTTTTCTAATCAAATCAGAATCAGTTTCGACACTACAAACAGATTTTCAAGAAATTTCGACCACTAGAACAAGCATAATAGATCTGTCAATAGAATACGGGTCTTTGTTCGAGGGGGAGAAAGTGTTTTCTAATTATCTTCAACATGTCACGGTAATTATATGGAAAAAGTTTTAACTTAACAGATAATAATTTGGTGGAGTTAAATTTAATTTTAACATCCAAGGGCTTTCAGTGTGTCATAAGTTACTATCTTTTAGGGGCTATATCATATAATTTCAATATAGTGCTAAGCTTAAAACAACATTCGATCATATTACCAACACCTCATAGGTGTTTTAAAGGCTTAGGATTGTTTGGAAATAATAATGTATTTTTAGGAGTCTGAAGTTGAAGATAGTGTTACTGATTCCGATTAAAAGTTCCCCAACAATAATCACTAGCACATTTCAACAGGATTTGAATTTGTTGACCAAAGAGGTACACATAGGTTTGGATAAGTATGAGATTCTTTAGATAGTCAATGTCTTGCAAAAGAAATGTACATTCAGAGACCTTATTGCCACAAGTGGATACATTTCGCAATTTAGAGGGAAATAATTTGTGACATCCGAGACTATACTAACCTTGTGTTTCATTTAAATCATCACTATCTATGTAAGGAGTAATATGCTCATTAGGGACATGATTGACTTTGATGTTAGGGTTTTCAATTATTTATGTCCTTCGAATATTTGGGCTTTATACATCAAGTCTTCTAATGCGGCTTGCAAGAAATATTTGCAATATACTCAAGAAATTGAATAATTTTGGTTCGTGGTGAAGCTAAACAAACGTCCATCTGGAGATATCGAGACAGATTTTTTGGTTAAACAGATCGCTAACATAGACTAAATGACTGTGCCACGTTTCGTTTTGAACATTGTCAAGTTCCTTCTCATACTAATCTTGTACATCAATAAGTAGTGTTGTATCAGTGTTAATGTCATTGATGAATTTTTCATGAGTTCTCGTTAAACTCTAAATCATTTTATAAACTCATCATAACTGACGAACTAACAAATCCCCGCATAAAAGAGGAGCATATAATATGTTCCAATATCGGCTGTATTTAATTAGACCAATTTTTTCCTAAAATTTCTAGCATATTTAAATCAAATTAATATTCCTAAATCTCAAAGGGTTTTGAAATGTTTTAGGTCTACTTGAGGACAAGTAGGATTCAAGTGGGGGGATATTTGATAACATCAAATAACGTCATATTTTACTATCATTTATCCCGCACTTTTTACCCACTTTTATATAATTATTGCATGATTTTGTACTTAATTGCTTTAAAGATGATAAATGCAGTAATTCAGGAGTAACTTGTGAAGACGAAGCAAAAAGGCGCAATTCTGGAACTAAAACGAAGATATTTGAAGAATTCTAAAAACTGCTACTATACGCCGTATCCAGCAAAGAAGATACGGCGTATCAGCGCCAGCTCAGCACAAGAAACGCGTAATGATCAATTCCCGATCCGGCGTATCCGCTACTCTCCAATACGCCGTATGCACAGCTGTTCATCAGTCAAAGATACGCATTTAATATGATTGATGGTAATTATCTTGATTGATTTGATCTTATCGCGGACTCCAAGGAAATTAACCCTATACGCCGTATCCACTTATCTCCATACGGCGTATCCAGGCGTATTTCGGACACTATAAATACAAGGCTCAAATACGAGTTTAAGTGTGCAATATCATATTCTCTGTATAGTATACATTAGAGTTCGAATTTCAGAAGCCAAGAAGAGCACCAAGGTCAAGCATCAACCATAATTCGATAGAAGACATCGTGTAATTCCTATTTTCTTAATCATTCGATTTTCAATTGTTTGATTACGCTTGTATGATTATGACGATTGTGGGCTAATACCCTCGGGTATTAGCCATGTTTATGAAGATTATTATGTTTGGTTTGATTTAATTCCGGCTTGTTTAATTTATCGTTGATTGTTTAATTATGTTTATCGCCTTATACTTGTTTATGTGCTTGTACATGCGACCTATCATTCAACTGGGTCTAGTGAGACTTAACCAGTAATCTAGATGCCGGGATAGCTCTCCATGTTGTGTTCTATATGCCTGGACCAATAGGATCACAAATAACACCTTATCTTTTACCCTTTGATTATGAGCTTAGTTGGACCGGCAGGTGACCCGATAATTGTTCAACCAATATTGTTCTTGATTAATTGGTAATTGATTTTGGTGGTGGACTACCGGTGTATAAAACAACATCAAGCAATAAGTGGGTAAAGTCCCAATGGGCTAGGGTATTAACAGGATCACCACTGCTTTAATTCCCTATGATAGATTATAATTAGACTTTAGGATTCTTTATGCGGATGCGCAACTTGAGCCTTGAGGACAAGGCTCTTCTAACCGGAGGAGACTGTAACATTCCGTATTTTCAGGTCATTTACGACGTCATATATTTCACTAATTATTTTTTTTCTCGTACGCGTTCGCTTTTAATTTTAATAGTTAAGTTAAATCGCGTAAGCTAAAAATCAATAATTAACGTAATCGGACACCAAACGAATTAAAGTTTTCGTCAAGCGAGCATTATATTATTTTACGAAAGTAATATTTAACTTTTTATATTTTATTTTTATTAGTTACGTAAAACGTTTACGTTTCGCGATAAAACACGTTTAGGCATACCCGGAACCATAATAATTAATCTACGCTTCAACAAATATTCATTTTTATTTCCAACGCTCAAAGT
This sequence comes from Tanacetum coccineum, assembly GCA_026074375.1. NCBI lineage: Eukaryota > Viridiplantae > Streptophyta > Magnoliopsida > Asterales > Asteraceae > Tanacetum > Tanacetum coccineum. The sequence goes on along the minus strand of BQNB010031571.1, from coordinate 47,351 downwards.
TTATAAAACTTTACCCACAATTATCACTTGAGACGAACCTTACAAGAATTAAATAGACAAATACATACATTTTACAAAGTAAACATTTTATTTACAAACTACAACTTATACATTATCAATATATACTTCATTTTCCTTTATTAAGAACTAGCTAGACATTCCTCCTCATTATCATGGGATGATGTCTTCATTAGGGAACCAAAGGACACATTCTTAATTAGCTAGCAATGTACACCAAAGACTAACTTAGTCATCCTTGTTTTCCTCTCCTTGTTTTCCTCTCCTTGTTTCCCTCTCCTTGTTTCCTTGTGAATTCCAACGACTAGAACCCCCCCCCCCCATGAGGCTTTCATAGTCTTTTGTTGACCACTTGGAATATATATACATGTATCATTCATTCATAACATCTCACACAACACAAAAGACTTACAAAAAAAAATTATTTTCCTTCCTTTTCTTTACATATAGCCACGACAAACACCCCTTTTTTTATAATCAATCCATACAATTAAATTCGCCACTTATACAAGTATCTAGGAACATATCTAAGGTTATACAAAAAGGTTTGGAAGCTTGGTTGGGTGATTAAGAAAGGTTTAGCAAGATATTGGAAGATTAGGGTTTTTTTAACCTAGGGTTTTATTTGTGTGCAAGCTTGGTTTAAAATCTAAACAAGGGTTTAGATTATATTTCTCATCATCATTCATCACTATAAGGTTATCTATAAACCTTCATGTCTTTACTTTTATCATTTTTATGTGTTTACATGTTCTATATAACTAAATCACCACTTAGCATATGTTTAACTTGTAAAAGTGGATTTTTCTTGTAAACATGATTTTATGAACTTGTACACATGTTATATGGATATAAATATGGATCATGAACTTTATAAAATGTAAGACAAGTATATAATAAGTATTGGATAACTTGTGGTATTTATTAAGTTGAAAAGTATAGAAAACAAGTTATAAAAATGAGCACACCTAAAGATTTCAAAAGGGGCTGTTGGATTTCGTATTTTAGACAGTAGGTTTAACACCTTAGAAAGATAGTACACCTCATGACGATTCCAAAATGATAAGAAACTCGAAAAACCGATTTATAACGAAAAAGATACGACGATTTCAAGTTTACGTTAAATATATACTTTTATAAAACTATTTTTATAAAAATTACTATTCACCACAGAAACTTATATTTTTAAAACATCATTAATATGATAAAACTTTTAAATACGAGAACGTACTCGAAAGAATCGCTAAAAACGGAGTTAAAACGAATAAGTTACGACATTTACGAGATTTACGATAACTAAATCTATAAAAATAAATATATAACTGTTATGAACAGTAAAATCACTATTCATCAGAAAAACTCAAATTTTGAAAATGTTATATTTTGATAACTCGTCTTAATACGAAGGCGTGGACGTAAGAAACGAAAGAAACGGACTACAGACTAAAAACGAGAAAGTTACGCCAGTTTTAGACTAAATAATACTTTTATAAATATGATTTCACTAAAATCATTAAGTGGAGAAATGCTATATGAGAATTATCTGTTGTGTATTATATCAAAGTACTATATTACAATTGAGTTTCATAAATAGGGCCTCTTGGGGTTGGCGTATCAGACGTATTTGTTAGATTTACTATTTAAAGTAATCCTAGCTCCTCAAACGTCACTAGACAAATACCTCTTAAATTATGATAGCCCGAGAACGATAGTATGATGAGCTATACGCCTATTACAATAATGAATATGTTATATACTATAAAGCGAACCTATATTGGATTAGTTTCTCGTATTCCTTCACGACACATTTTTTCTATTAGTGAAAATACCTTGTTGATGTACCATTCACACGATGGGAGTTCATAGCCCCTTTTTACTAGTGCTTGTTTTACAACATCGACAGGGTGAATTTCATTGCCTTGTTTTACTATTGGAACACAAGGTGTTTTTCTAAGTGTTTTTCAAATATTTACAAAAGTGTATGCTATCCAGATTACATGCCTGAATATAATGTTAATTACCTTATTGTTCGTTGAAGTCCCTATTTACCATGAACTGTTAATTGCTAATGTAGTAAGCGTGAGTGTTCTGGATAGATCTATCAGGACTGGACAATCCTACTTTGTTCTTGGGTCCACTAGTTTGATCAAGGTACATTTAACAATGAGAGTTGTTTGGGTTTTGTTCATCAAGCATCATGATAATCTGATTGTTGTGTGCACAAATCTAGATTAAGGCTTCGGGTCCATGAGCTAAGTGCAATAATAAACGTTTTGGACTACTAAATGTGTTTCAGAGTCTACTATTACTTCGATCTTGTGGTCTACCCTTTTTACCGATAAACCTATGATTTCACTCAACGTTTGTGTTGACTTTTAGCATGAAATTTCAGGTCTAGGGTATGAAATTGGAGTGAGCCGTGGCAGATATCAATGAAGACGGATTTCGTGTGTTTTATCTAAAGTCAATGCAACTTTTATTATCTTTAAAAACATAAGTCATCTTTTGGGTATTTAATGAAAGCTTTTGTTTAATTACATATGTACTTGAAATATTATGTACCTTTTAAAAACAAATGGGAACCATAATGTATAAACTCTGATATTTTGCTATGGCATCGAATGAAATCTTGTCTTAAACGTCCATTTAAGGTCGTTTTCTATATCTTGATTGTTGTACTTTAACGTAGCACCCCATTGTTACCATTCTGCTGCTACCTGATTTTGGAGGTGTCACAATTTTAATATCAGCGTCTGTTTGTGCATAGTACGTGTGGGTTCTTCTTAATGTTTGCAAAATGCAGGTTTTATCCTAGTGAGCAATAATGAGCATAAATTCCTTTTATTTTTAACATGAAGAACCCAGCTGTATCAGTTATTGATAACAAAAAACAAGTAAAGAAAGTTGCAACCAGGAAAAAGAAAAAGGTTGAAGATATCGATGATATAAGAGTTGCATTAATACTAGTACGTACAATTGGTATATAAATGAATTAGTAATATGCCTAAAAATAGTATACTGATAACTTGCACACTAATGAATGCAACACAAAATTTTTGGCCAATACCTGTTCTAGTAAATAAATCTGGTAAAAGCACAGAAATTATGAATCTCAACTTAGTGCAGTTACTTTATCATTGGAGGCAAACAATAAGAGTTCAAAGAATAATGGCGCATATTTATGATGCGACACATGGAGGCTTATATGAGCAATGAACTAGGTAAATGGAAATGTGGACTAGATGCTGAAGGTAAAAAGCAGAATCCACAGTTGGGGCACTTGAGAAACAAGTATGTGGCAAACCTACTACTTTCAGATTGCAACATATATAATAGTAAGATTCGTGAAGAAATGGATAGAATAAAATCTATAGTTTTCAATGTAAAGCAATCAAAGTCCCGCAACATGGCAAGTGAATGGAAACATCAATGAACAATCCATTTTCCTAGTACTTTTTGGCTTTTATTTTCAAGTTACCAGAAAACATAATTTATGATGTTATTTTCATAGTTTTTCGTGTTAGGATATTATCTGAAACTCGCTTATCATTTTAGGATTTGAAATTGAATTCTCGTTACTTTGGTTATTATAGTAGGTACAAATATGTTTGGTAGGTTCATGTTTCGCATCTATCTATTTAACTATGATCAATTGTAATTTAGTATGTTCTGTTTATAATAAGTGTTTTGGTAGATTCATTATGTTTTTTATGTTGTGTTTATAAATAGTCTTTTGGTAGGTGCATATATGTTTTGTTATGTTTTGTTTATACAAAGTGTTTTGTTAGGTTCATATATGTTTTGAATGTTGTGTTTATAAATAGTCTTTTGGTAGGTGCATATTTGTTTTGTTATGTGCATTATACCAAGTGTGTTGTTAGGTTCATATATGTTTGGTAGGTTCATATATGTTTTGTATTTCTTTGTTCAATAATAGTTGTATTTTGGTAATTTCCATTATGTTTTTTTTGGGTATGATCATATATGATTTAGGTTGGTTTCGTTTATGTTGTTGTAAGTTTCCCAATTACCCTCCCATAACGTTTTTTAACAAAAGAAGTATCTAACAAACATTGGCTAACTAACTAAAAGCGTGAAAAGAAGGACATGCTATATAATTTTGTGTATGGTTTGTTTATAATAAGTGTTTTGGTAGGTTCATATATGTTTTATACTAATTTGTTTGTTAAGTTCATATATGTTTGGTAGGTTCATATATGTTTTTGTCTGTATTTGTTCATAATATTTGTTTTGGTAGGTTCATATATGTTTTAGACTTGTTTTATTTATGTTTTTTGATAAGTTCATATCCTTGTATACCAAGTGTTTTTAGCAGGTTCATATATGTGTTGGCATATCCTTATATATGTTTATTGGTAAGTTCATACATGTTTTGTTTGGTTTATAATAAGTGTTGGTTCAAATATAAGGATTTAATGGGTTTGGTTTTTATATGTTAAACAATAGATTGTTTTAAAATATGTTTGGGTAAGTTCATATATGTTTATTAGTAAGATCATAAATGTTTTGTTTAGTTCGTATATGTTTTTTTTTTGTTAGTTAATATATGTTTTTTTATGTTTGGTTTATAATAAGTGATTCAAATGTAGATTCATATATGTTTTGTTGTTTATTTTTTTGTATGATACTGTAGTATTATATAGTGAATATAAGGTTTAGTTGTGGTACTTGCTATGTGTTTACGTATACATTACAACATTATACAATATAGTATAAGTACATATTAAACAATGTGGATACTTACTGATATAAAGCACAAACATGACATTACAGCAAAACTTATTGATAATTAAACATACGAAAGAGTAAAATAATGTAATGTAAACAACTATTATGAAACGAAACAAGTCTAAAATTACAAGATGTAAAGCACTCGACAAAAGTTTCTCAAAATCCGCTTATTCTTCTTTGCTTTCATATTCTTCATCGACTTCATCTTCATCATCAACTTTGTCTTCGTTATCAACTTCATCTTCATCATCAACTTCGTCTTCGTTATCACCTTTATCTTCATCAACAACTTCGTCTTTATCCTGGTTCGGAAACCTTTTACATATACCCTTGTGATGACCTGCTTCACCATAAGCGTTGTACCCTTTACATGTAGCCTTGTTATGACCCTTTCCACCACAAGCGTTGCACGTACGCCATTTGAAAGGAACTTTCCTATTAGTTCTTGCTATTGTTTTAGCTTTACCTATTTCAATGGCACTTTTCATTCCCTTGGTACCCTTACTTCTAAATATTGATCTAGAGTTTAATTACAACTTTATCAGGGATAGTAACACCCAACGAATCAGCAAATAAAGCTTCCTTATTTAGCTCAACATTTGGTGTTTGCGTCTCATCTTCTAGCTTTTTTCAATTCTTTGACCATTGAAAGAAGCTCAGATAACTTGTCAGTGTCATTCCTGAAAAGACTAATTCAATCCTTAATTGTTTGATGAACCTGAGATGCTAACGTATCTATTTCTTCAATGCAAGGACCGTATCTATGTCTCTTGTCAAGCAAATGCGCAGGTAGAGCAGTCTTTGTCCAACGACGGTTTATGTATGCATCAGGTATTTTTTTGTTGCGTGAAACAGAATCAAGAGAAGGAAGCAAAAAGCCCAAGTTATCACGGTGAGTTTCTAAGGAATTTTATAAAAGAAAGGCGACATTTAAAGGCTTTATATGTGTGGGTAAAAAGTTAATATAGGGATTGGTCCTTTGTATAATCTTTATCAAATTAGAGGACAATTGCAGCAAGAGGATTTTTGTGAAATTGGGGTGTAGATGTTATACACAAAATTTGGTCCTTGCTTTTATAAGAGTGCACCTTTTAGTTTCTCGTATTAGGTTTTACATAGGTACATCTATCAGAGATTCGCGACCACTTCATTCATTCCACTCGTGCACACATAACATTACTTCGTGTCACATAACTCCATAGAGAACACCACCAGAAATTCACTCTTCAATGAGAGCATCCGCTTTTCCCTTCTAGAAGTCTCATCTTTTCTCGTTTAACCCACCCCTTCTATATCTTTCAAGGTCGGTCAAAAAGCACTTTCACAACCTCCTCTTTTTTATCCATGCAGAGTTTCTACAGTTGCAATAGCAACTTTTTACATATAAGAACTCCTATTCACATTTATTTTGTTCTATGCGCACTTGTTAGCGATGTAAAGCAAGCTCGTCACTAGCGAACCTTGCAATACTAGCAGTGCAAGTCGTCGCGTATAGATTCACTATATAACCGCGCCAAAGAGCGGCGCCTTATTTACAATATAATGAACAAAACAAAAAAAACAACAACTCGCAACAAAAAACCATCAGCACTTCTTCACAAGTACTGTCTCTTTACTCTTGCGTCATTGCTGACCTCATTACACACCCCCTACACGCGCATACGATATTCTCCAGCGCGCACAGTATCACACAACACACCCGAGTTTTAGAACACAACACAGTGCTCTACACTTTCACTCTCAGAGTGCGTGAGCTTCTCTCTTCGTCCCTTGAGGTCACGTTCCTATGTTAATACAAATAAGGTAAGGGATTTTTGAGGCTTACCATGGTCAATGTATAGTGATGAAAAGGTGGATACTGTTTGTTGCGTGGAAGCAGAACCAAGAGAAGGAGCAGCCAAGTTATCACGTGAGTTCTTAGGAATTTATAAAAGGCGACATTAGGCTTTATATGTTGGGTAAAAGAGTTATAGTAGGGATGGGTCTTTGTATATCTTATCCAAATTAGACAATTGCAGATTTTTGTGAAGTTGGGTAGAGGTATACACGAAATTTGGTCTAGATTTTATAAGAGTGCACCTTTTAGTTTCTCGTATTAGGTTTTAAGGTTTAGGAAATTTTTCTTGTGCATTATTTGAAAGCAAGAAAAGAATTACAAGGCTTGATTTTTGTTTACTCATTAGCGGTAAACACTTATTTATGGTGAAAGAATATCACATATTTGTTTATGGTTAGCTAAGTCGTAAGGGAAATGAATACTAGAGTCGTTAGTTTAAACGTAGGCTTATTTACAATATAAAAAAACCTCGGTTAAGTTTTACTTCCTAGGATTTAACTAAGCTATTAAAAATTTAAACACCTAACAATTCTATAAATGGCAAGAAAATGGAATGATTGAAATTGTAATATAACCTGAAAACACGGGGTGTTATGTGTGTGTACTCCATCCCTCATGTGCTAAACACTTTCAAATATCGATGCACATGTTGAGGGGGAGCGTTTTTGAAAAGCCAAAACAATCGAGGTACAAAAAGCTTTGATATTTATATCACAAGTACTTTAGTTAAGTTTTTCAAATGGTTTTATGGCAAGGAGAACTGTACCAAAAGACCACCCGTGCATTTAATTTTATCAGAGTTATAAGGTTGGTAAGGTTAGGTATTAGTTCCCATGATCCAGCCAGAACCAGAGGGATCTACCTAGGGACAATCTACTAGTTAGTGTAGAAGTCCTTACATATGATTTAAAAAGGAGTAAAAGTAAGAATAAGGGAATAGTGCTGACTGAGATGGAGCTAGTACTCGAATAAACCCAACAAGGTACTAGTCATGAAGTCTCGGTAAGCACTAAAAGGGTTGCAGAATGAAAAAGAATTGTAAGGATAAAGGTTGAAAAGAAACAAGCCCTCCATACACTTAGGCAGAAACCGGGTCAATGCATAAACTATCAGAAACACTAAGATGTTGTCTGGTATTAAAGATAGTCGTCATGGACCCAGTGACGCAATGCACAACCCTCCCTAGCCCACTCAAGGTCTCTCAACAGACTCTTGTTTCATTTCTCATGGAGATTTACACATTTCTATTGACTTTCTCACTCCGAGTTAGTTGATATTGAAAAGGTGGCAGTCCGCTCCAGCTTCTGATCACTAGAACCAAAACGCACTATTAAGTATAGAGCTAAGAGATCGTCTATAAATCTCATTAGGACACTATTACAATATATTTGTCTTTCACACACTATGAAAACAAGAAATATCCTAAGAGTCTTATGCATTATCTTTGTTGTATTTCCAGAACATCCGAGTGATACTTAAGTATTCACAGTGAAGATGGAAATCCTGCTTGAGCCAACATCAAATAAGCTCTAGGTAGGTGACTTATGAGATCCTGAGTGGATCAAACTTGTGACACTGGATATCGATTTGGTCTAGATTATGAATTGACGGTTGATGAAATTTGATAAACGCTTAAAACTCTTGATGTGTTGCAAAAACACTTTTATAAGTGACACGTCGATTGATTTTCAAAATTAAATTTCTCTTCAATCGGTGGGATAGTAACTCACTGATTCACTCATACTTTGTTGTTTGCTTTGAGACGCTCCGGTATCGAGAACGGCTAGTGCAGCTGCGAAACCCTCTCAAGGAGATTCTTTAAAATTCTACCTGATCATAGGCAATATTTATATTGATTAACGGGGAACCGTGGTTAACCGTATTCGACGAAAGTGAACAAAGACTCTTTCGTTTATTAATAACGTAACCCTGTAGGTATTCTTGACGGTAGCAGCTGGTAGCCGAAGACAAGTCAGATGGTAGCCGAAGACAAGTCAGATTCATAACCACCTGCTGATACTCTACCGACACATCTTAAGACATCATGAAAGCTCAAGTAAATGTTTCAAGGCTTCCGATATTCTGATACTACACGTCCCTTTTAAAGTGACCAAGTGTTAAAGTTATAGAACTTCAAGAACAAAGAACATTCAAGCTTTCAAGATCAAGAAAGGTTTGAGCATGTCGGTCCAGAAGTCACAAGCACAAGATGGCGAAAGATCACAAGATGATGATTAGAGATTACATATGGTTGATGATCTCAAAGAAGCTCAAGATCACACACAAGTCGAGTTATGGAACAAGCTCAAGATTAATGATCGAAGATCACTTCATCAAAGTACAAGATATCAAATGAAGAATCAAAGACTATGAGCTGGAACATAAGAACAATCATAAGATTGTTGAGCTTAAGTTAGTATTTTATAGGGTGACCTCCCTTAGGGGGAGATTGTTAGATATAAGAAAAAGACTCGGTCACCTCGTGTATTTTACAGTTTATCGTAGCTTGTAGTTTAATGTCAATCGTATGACATACGTTATTGGGCCGAGTAATAAACCCACACGTGTAAGCCCATACCAAGGCCTATGGGCCGGTTTTTGTAAGAACTATAAATACCCCTTACATCCCATGGAAGAGGTGGTTGGTTATTTCATTTCAATATAGCATTTTCTCTCACTAGAAAGTTTTCTCTCCTTTCTTTCTCTATCTAAGATTCGGCTAACCTCAAGATCTCTCATTGTGTTATGATATCCAAGTTCCTAATTTTTTTTATGTAGATGATTCTGATGAGTTTCGACCAACTCCAAATAGTACACCATATTGGGTCCCAGATGTTCCCGAAGATGAAAACCCAAGAAAGGTCTTTTCATTGACAATTTTAATGATCTACTTGAAATGTACCAGGTATATTCTGAGAAGGCCAGGTTTAACATACGTAAATCCAGGTTCAAACGTAAGAACAGCCAAATCACACACAGTTATGTTGAGTGCAACCGAGCAGGTAAGCCACGAAGGGCAAAAGAAGTAAATACTCTGAATGAAGTTGATGGAGAAGATGGTGAAATTCCTGGTAACAAAAAAAGAAAATGTAGGACTAAGTCTAAGGCCATCAATTGTCCTGCAAAGCTTTGTTTGAAAAAATTACTAGTACAGAATCTTATATGGTGCATGATTTTATGGAAAATTACAATCATCCACTAATGAATTTCAATACAGACCTATGAAAGGCTCGACGCCAATTGAATTTTGATGATTATATTTTTATTCATCGGGCATCACTGTCCAATCTAGGTCCTACTATAGCTCATAGATTAAAAGTAGCGCTTGTTGGTGGATACGATAAAGCACGTGGCACTTCTACGGATTATTGTAATTTAAAGCGTTGTGTGAATTCATTCATTGGAGACAGGGATGCGTAAATGTTGGTGGATAAAATGTATAAGCGGAAAAAACATGTCCAAGAATTTTGTTTTGAATATAACACTCTTCTTTCAAAAGAGTTGGTCAGACTATTTTGGGCCGACGAAACAATGAAGTGCAACTACGTTGTGTTCGGTGATGTGGTTTCATTTGATGCTACTTTCCACACCAACAAGTAATTTCTACATTTCTACATTATATCCTTTATAAACGCTTCGTACATGTTTTAATAATATATATTTCTTTTTTAGGCATGGATACAAATTTGAGCCATTTACCGGCATTGATCACCATCAGAAGTGTGTCACTTTTGGTGTTGCGTTACTATCGGATGAAACCACGAAATCATTTTGTTGGATGTTGGAGGCGTTTTTAAAAATGCATAAGAAGTAGCCACCTTTTGCCTTAATAGACCAAGCCGGTTCTCTTAGGAATGCTATTGTTAAAATGTTTCCTGATTCACACCATTGTTTATGTATGTGGTATATCACAGAGAAACTACCGAGGAAGGTAATTTAATTATCTTTATTTTCTTTTTTAAAACTCACCTTCTTAGCTATGAACTTGTGCATTTTCCTATTATAAGTACCCTAATATATTACAAGTTTAATGTTTAATATATTACAATTTTAATGTTTAATGTTTAATGATCCATTACAAGTTAATTTGTTGCATATTTTCCCAGGTATTAGGTGATCTTGCTGCTGATACAAAGTTTAGGAAAGACTTTCACAAATTGGTATGGAATGTGTATATTGGTCCTGAAGTCTTTGAGAAACGATGGGATGATATGATAACTCGGTATAATTTGCATGACAACAAATGGTTGTCCGATATGTATGCAATTAGAGAAAGGTGGGTCCCTGGTTATTTTAAAGAGGTGCCTATGTGTGGTTTGATGAAGACAACTTCTCCATCAGAGAGTTCCAATTCGTTTTTCCAGGTATATTCACATGAAGGTAACACAGTTGTACAGTTCATGCTTTGTTTTAAATCTGCAATGGAAAAACAAAGATACACACATCGTGTATTAGACAATGCTTCGAATAGGTCCACTCTGTCCATTTTTACTGAATTGCCATTTGAGAATCAAATGGATGGTAGTGTTACTTGTTCGTGTGGTCATTATAACCACTATGGGTTCTTATGTCGTCATGTTTTTTTGTGTCTTTCATATTTTTGGAATTGACAAAATACCTGATGCATACCTAAACCGTTGTTGGACAAAGACTGCTCTGCCTGCGTATTTGCTTGACAAGAGACATAGATACGGTCCTTGCATTGAAGAAACAGATACCTTAGCATCTCAGTTTCATCAAACAATTAAGGATTGTATTAGTATTTTCAGGAATGACACAGACAAGCTATCTGAGCTTCTTTCAACGGTCAAAGAGTTGAAAAAAGCTAGAAGATAAGACGCAAACACCAAATGTTGAGCCAAATAAGGAAGCTTTATATGCTGATTTGTTGGGTGTTGTTGTCCCTGATAAAGTTGTAATTAAAACTCTAGATCAATATTTAGAAGTAAGGGTACCAAGGGAATGAAAAGTGCCGCTGAAATAGGTAAAGCTAAAACAATAGCAAGAACTAATAGGAAAGTTCCTTTCAAACGGTGTACGTGCAACGCTTGTGGTGGAAAGGGTCATAACAAGGCTACATGTAAAGGGTGCAGCGCTTGTGGTGAAGCAGGTCATCACAAGGGTATATGTAAAAGGTTTCTGAACCAGGATAAAGACGAAGTTGTTGATGAAGATAAAGGTGATAACGAAGAGGAAGTTGATGATGAATAAGCGGATTTTGAGAAAACTTTTGTCGAGTGCTTTACATCTTGTAATTTTAGACTTGTTTCGTTTCATAATGTTGTTTACATTACATTTATTTTACTCTTTCGTTGTTTAATTATCATTAAGTTATGCTGTAATGTCATGTTTGTGCTTTATATCAGGAAGTATCCCATTGTTTAATTGTACTTATACTTTATTGTTAATGATGTTATGTATACGTTAAACAATAGCAAGTAAAACACCTAAACCTTATATTCATATATATAATACTACAGTTATCATACAAAAAAATAAACAACAAAACATATCATTGAAATCTAATTTGAATCACTTATTATAAACCAACATAAAAAAAAATATATTAACTAAAAAAAAAAAACAGATACGAACTAAACAAAACATTTATGATCTTACTAATAAAACTATATATGAACTTACCCAAAACCATATTTTAATAACAATCTATTGTTTAACATATAAAAACCAAACCCATTAAATCCTTATATTTGAACCAACACTTATTATAAACCAAACAAAACATGTATGAACTTACCAATAAACATATATAAGGATATGCCAACACATATATGAACTTGCCAAAAACACTTGGTATATAAGGATATGAACTTATCAAAAAACATAAATAAAACAAGTCTAAAGCATATATGAACCTACCAAAACAAATATTATGAACAAATACAGACAAAAACATATATGAACCTACCAAACATATATGAACTTAACAAACAAATTGGTATAAAACATATATGAACCTACTAAAACACTTATTATAAACAAACCATACACAACATATATAGCACATGTACACTTATACGCTTTTAGTTAGTGCCAATGTTTGTTAGCTACTTCTTTTGTAAAACACGTATGGGAGGGTAAATGAGAACTTACCAAAAACATAAACGAACCAACCAAATCATATATGATCTACCCAAAAAAACATATATGAACTTACCAAAACAACTATTATTGAACAAAGAAATACAAAACATATATGAACCTACCAAACATATATGAACCTAACAACACACTTGGTATAATGCACATAACAAAACAAATATGCACCTACCAAAAGACTATTTATAAACACAACATTCAAAACATATATGAACCTAATAAAACACTTTGTATAAACAAAACATATATGCACCTACCAAAAGATTATTTATAAACACAACATACATAACATAATGAAGCTACCAAAACACTTATTATAAACAGAACATACTAAATTACAATTGATCATAGTTAAATAGATAGATGCGAAACATGAACCTACCAAACATATTTGTACTTACCATAATAACCAAAGTAACGAGAATTCAATTTCAAATCCTAAAACGATAAGCGAGTTTCAGATAATATCCTAACACGAAAAACTATGAAAATAACATCATAAATTATGTTTTCTGGTAACTTGAAATAAAAGCCAAAAAGTACTAGGAAAATGGATTGTTCATTGATGTTTCCATTCACTTGCCATGTTGTGGGACTTTGATTGCTTTACATTGAAAACTACAAATTTCATTCTATCCATTTCTTCACGAATCTTACTATTATATATGTTGCAATATGAAAGTAGTAGCTTTGCCGCATACTTGTTTCTCAAGCGCCTCAACTGTGTATTCTGATTTTTACCTTCAACATCTAGTCCACATTTCCATTTACCCAGTTCATTGCTCATATAAGCCTCCATGTGTCGCATCATAAATATGCCATAATCTTTAGACCTCTTATCAGTTTGCCAATGAAAAGTACCATGCACAAGTTGAGATTTAATAATTTCAGGTGCTTTTCCATGATTTATTACTAACAGGTATTGGCCAAAAATTTTGTGCTGCATTCATTAGTGTGCAAGTTATCAGTATAATATTTTTAGGCATATTACTAATTCATTTATATACCAATTATACGTACTAGCATTAATGCAACTCTCATATCATGGATATCTTCAACCTTTTTCTTTTTCCTGGTTGCAACTTTCTTTACTTGTTTTTTTTCTATCAATAACTAATTCATGTTAAAAACCAAAAGGAATTTATGCTCATTATTGCTCACTAGGATAAAAACCTGCATTTTGCAAACATTAAAAAGAACGCACACGTACTATGCATGACGTTGATATTAAAATCCCATAGCTGTCCTTAATACAGAACCAAACACCCAAACATCACTGCCCTTAATACAAAACCGAACAGCCCTGTACTTACTAAGCACAACTAAACAACCATGTACTGAATAAGCACACTAAAAAACCAATGTTCTGAATACCAAACAAAACACCACTGTCCTAAATACGCACACCCAAACAACACTATCATAAATACTCATTGCCCTTTTACCCCAAACACCAATTTCCTTAATTCGAAAACCAAACACTACTGTCATTTTTAACGACACTTAAAAACACATCGTTAACACCCTGTCCTTAATACACAAAAACACCAATGTCATGAATACCAAAAAATACACCACTGTCCTTAATATGTACACCCAAACACCACTTTCCTTAATTAAAAAATCAAACATGCATGTCCCTAAGAACGACAATCATACCCTAATACATGAAAAAACCAAAACATACACAAAAACACCTAAACTAAATACGCATATGTACTATTATGTCATATAATTTCTATTCACACATTTAACCTGATTTTGTGCAAAATTTTGATACACATAAAACTTACAATGTCTGCTTTATCCAACTTAGTTCGCCATCTATAAGTTGAATGTGAATGCTTAGCATAAACCATAAACCTTTTTGTTGTTTGAGCGTTCTCACCCAACACTTCTGTATCCTGTGTGATATATATGTTTTATAGTTACATTGTTTCAATTAAATATATTATTGATATTTAGTAACCAACACACTTACCACTTCAAACACAGGTAAAAACAACCTTGCAGGTGAATTTTTGTCTTTCTTTCCTTCCAATAAATTCAAATACCCAGACCACGAGCTCAACACGTTGTTATCAACTAGTTCTTGCGGTCCAAGTGACTCAATTTGTCCTCTAGAGGATTTTTGCCTGTATTTTGTCTTAAACAGAACATCACTTTGATCAAATAACATAAACGTAAATAGCAATATAATCGTATTGGTGTACCATACAGATATATTTAAAACTAAAAGACATTTGTTAACACACATATGCAATAAGTTTATTTTCCATTTACCTAACATTTCCAGCCATTTTTGAAAATATGTAGACATACAACCTCTTCTCATCACTATTTTCATCTTTATCAGCATTCACAACCCTAACATAGAAAGGCGACTTCATACAATCAGTCTCTATAAGAACCCTTTTTCCATGGCGCATCATTGCTTTCACCGGGGTCACATAATTTAGAGGCACTGCCTCCAAAGGAGCTTGTCCTGCATTACCTTTGTTATCTTCCATATCTGCACTGCACATCATTTCTTGTTCACATAATTCAGAAGCACTGCCTATCATTTCTTGTTCGTCTCTTTCAGTAGTTTTTATAACTTCTTCTTGTGTTTTCGGACCCATTTCATATTCAACCGCATTTAATCATGTCTCCATTTCATATTCTTGTGTCAACCCGAGACTAAAAGAAGGTACTTCTAAATCTGTTATCATCTTTTATACTTAAATTCTTCTTAAAACTTGTCATCACTTTCAAAAATAACTAGTTGAGTCTCTTGTCCCATCATGTACATTGGCGAGTTGAAATGGTCAACAGCTTCTAAACTCAGTTCCTAACTTTGATTTGTCCTTGTGTGATTGTCAGTATGCACACCTGTTATCCTCTCGTTATCTTCACTTTGATACCTAAGTGATTGAATATATCGATCTTCGAATTTAGCTAATAATGTATTTCCTGGATACAACAACTTTGTTGCATCCATTGTCTTATCAAATCCAGTTCTTTCGCTCTTTATACACTCAATATAGTAGTTAATCTTCCACATGAATCCCTATATTATAAAACCGATTAATGTTTCATTATTTTTTGTCATATACTCACATTTTTGTTCAAAAACACATTTGCAACACTGTAAGTTACCTCTAAATTTTCAGGCATTGGGTCGTCTTCCTCTTCAACATACGGTCCTACTAGTTCTCCTTTCCCGATTCCTCCGGACTTTATTTCAGCTAACTCACGCTCTTTTAGCAACTCTGATGTCTACAGTTTTGTTGGTGGTTTTTTTCTTCCAATTCTAAAATCCTTACAAACCGTTCCATCAACATACAACATATGTGTCAAACAATGTACAAAAAATATACTATAAATTGACATAATTCATTGCAAACATGTATGCAAATAATTTAATTGTAAAACATATATGATATTACTTACTGTTAGTAAAGTTATTAGACCTAAGAAGAAGCTATTTGTTTGGTTACGCTTCTAGCTGTTCTTACACTTCTTCAGACATCTCCAAATGTAACTGCACCAATTAATGTTTGATATATCCGTACTCATATTGATATGGTCAAGTATACTCGGATCACAGAAAACTTTTGTTTTCACACCTCCCATTACTGAGGTAAAAAAGAACAATGAAATTTAGCTTAAAGTTCATATCCGCAACCTTGGTATTCCTAATCATATGTTTCACATCATTTGGAGTAACTTTTTTAGTACCAAACTGCTCCTCCCAGTTCTTAATCATTTCTTCATCTTTAACTATATCTACATCCTATATATCAACAACTTTGTTGATAATTCCAATCATATCAGCAATTGATTCCATAGTTATTTCAATAAAACCATGTTCCAATTCGATTTCCATTTTTTTGTCATCAAAGTTGTCTACAACATAAAACCCTAACTTTGACAGAATACTGTTTACTTTAAAATTAAGTAACTTCCCAAATCCTAGCTGTTCTAGACACAACTTCTGGATTGGTGATAGTTGGGATATGGCATTGAAGAATGCCATTGGGCTTGTTCTAGTTTGGAATATATATGTAGCACTCCTATTTCCTTGGTTTTTTTCACTGGACTCTTTATTTTACGGTGTCTTTTTTGTCTACATCATTACTTGAAATTGATTAATATAAACAAATGAATGTATGCTTAAAAATCTGTTATATGGACACATATGTCTTTATTCTAACTCAACACTTACCAACGGTATCATCAATCTTTTGTTTTTTTTGCTATTTTCTCTTCTTTCTCAGACTTTACCCTTTTGGCTCCGGTAATACATCAATAAAATGTTTTAAAAAAACAGGTCAAGTAAAAACATATACGTACATTTTGTAAAACAGTTTTAGTAAATTTAAAATGCGCATTTGATACCTGAAATTGATGTATCGACATCTTTATTATCAACCTGAGTACCAATAATATGCTCAATGCCTTCATCTTGACTTACATTTTCGTCTTCACTTAAATATTCTTCCACATTGATAGCGTCCTCAATAGTATTTTCTTCAATTACCGGACCCTTACACTTTAACTTGTCACTTCTCTGAAATCCTGAACGTATAAACACACTTTCAGTTAATTCACATCAAACAAGTCTGAATCAATAATCAAGTATGCACCACCCATCTTCCTAACAAGTAACCACGTACACACTTTAAGTTAATACCAAACAAATATGCACCCACCCATACTCCAAACACCCACTTCCCCTGAACATAACAACGGAAATCCAATCACACTTACTAGATCATCATAACTCAACCAAACAATCACCCAAACACTAGTAAACTATCCCAAACAAGTCTGAATCACTAATAAAGTATCCCAAACAAGTAACCACCTAAGCACTTTAAGTCAATACCAAACCCATATTCGAAACACCCATTTCCCCTTATCATAACAACTGATATCCAATCAACCTTACTAAATCATCATACCTTTACCTAACAATCACCCAAGTGTAACAATCCGCATTTTTACGTCAATAAATATTCAACTAATTATTTTAAACTTTTACACATTCACCTTTAATTTTCAACGTTTAGTTAAATCGCGCAAACTAAAAATTAACATTCAACGTAAACGGACATCAAACAAATAAAAGTTTACGTTAAACAAGTGTCGTATTATTTTTAAAAGGATAATTTATTACTTTTTTATATTTTGTTTTTATCGGTTACGTAAAACGTTTACGTTCCGCAATGAAATACATTTAAGCATACACAGAAACACCTATACCTATCTATACCTCAACAAATACCCACAATTATACCCAATACCCAAAATTTAATCAATTTTACACTTAATAAAGCCCTTAGGCCGGATCTATACATACAACACACCTAATAAATCCTAACTCTCCACTAATATCCCATCACTTTGTTATAAACTTACAACTAGTACAACATTGAACCTATTTTCCATAAATTGGCAAATCAAGTGTCCTTTCACCTCCTAGGGAGGATGAGAGCTCTTACAACTTGTACCATTACCACCCTTAATCCCTTATTTTGTTAGATGGTTTATGAATACTTGCTATATAAATAGAGGATTACTAGTAAGCCTTATACACATATCATTTGCAAAAGAAATACAACACTCCTCTCCTTGTTTCTCTCTTCAAACTCACGGCCTCATATCACCATCCAAAAACATTCATAGCTTTTCATTTTCTTGATATTACAAGCATACTAGTGTTATTAGTAGGGTTATCTAAGGTGATTCAAGGTATATTGGAAGCTTGGAGGTTGATTAATCAAGGGTTGATTCAAGCAAGAAACTAGGATTTTCTTCATTAGGGTTTTAATTTAAGGTTTGCATATTGGGTTTGATTGTATGTTAATCATCTCCATACACTCTATTAAGGTCTACATAAACCTTAATCTTTCTATTTATCTATTTTCATGCATATATATTGTTTATATTGTTAATCACCACCTAGGGTTTATTTTGTGGATTTATAAAATAAAATGAGCTTGATCTTGAATTTGAAATTATATATTCATATGATGGAAGGATGTTAAAAATATGATGTAACACTAGGACATACTTATTATAAGTGTTGGTTAACTTATAGATTTAGTTTATAAATTAAATTGTTGAAAGTTTATTATTAAAGTTATATATAAATTATCATGAGAACACTTTTCTTGGACAAGAGTTATGGACATGAATATGAGGACCCTAAATATGTGAGACATATGGTATAAAGTAAATTAGAAGACTTGTACAAAATTAATCAAGTAATGATTTATAAAAACTAGTTTATACACTTTATATATATAGGGACTATTTTGAGCTTACTGTTTGTATTCGAATATTTAAAAATTCAGGAAACATTTCATTAAAATAGTACATATTATGAGGATCGTAAGCATATTAAGAACTTAAAAAACCAAGCTATAACGAAGAAGTTATGACATTTATAAGGTTACAATAATTAAATATATTAAAGTGTTTTTATAAAAATAGCTATTGTTTCAAATCTGAGAAAAATGTACAAAATATTTTAAAATGATAGTACATGTCATGAGGATTCCAAGCATATAAGAAACTCGAAAAAAGGAATTAAAACGAATGAGTTACGAGTTTTGAAAGATTTAAAGTTATAAAAGTAATTTTATAAACATTTTGAAGCTACTAATTTGACACAGATTTTTATAAAATTAGTGGGTATTTTATTTAAATAGTTTATCTCATCACAATTCCATACATATAAAGAACAAGCGAAACGGAGTTAAAATGAGTAAGTTATGAGTTTTTAAAGATTTGGGATAAATAGAAATTATAAAACAAATTAATTTCTATAAATAAATTTATGCATTTTTTATAAAAATGTACAATCTGATAAGAATATAAAAAGTGGTTTACGAATGTTTTCAAGTCCGTTTGGACTATAAAAACGTTAAAAAATATTGTCGTATCAATTATATAATATTTATATACGTTTTTAACTTTATAAATATTATTTCATAAAACAGTTAAACCATTTATATAATATCATTATATCAACAATGAAAATACTAAATCGAGTATTATTAACAAATAATCAATTGTTGGACAACAATAATATTTTTCTTTACGGATACGAATACTTGGACACTTAATTAACAAGCGCGACTTAAACATTGTTTTGACTTTTTAAGTTAAACAAAAACTAATAGGTGTTGATGTAACTCTATAACTTACGATGGTGTATTTATATTAAATACATTATACTTATACGACCTATAATTAATTAGGTTGCATTCCGGATCGTTTGCGACGATTACTTTGTTGATTTTGCGATAATCACTACTTTCACTAGAGGTGAGTTTATAGCCCCTCTTTCACTTGTTTTACATTTACTTTACAAATCCCAGGGAAGAATACATGCTCATTACAACTTGTTTACTTATTCATTTACAATCTCTTTTACATACTCTCCTACATACTTGTTTAAATACTTGATTTCGTAACTGATATGTGCTTAATTACACATATCTTTTACCTCTAAAAACGAGCTTAAATGACCAAAAACAGACAAAAACTAACATTTACAAACTCATTTACATGGTTGATTACAAACACGTTTACATACTCATTTTCATATCTCGCAATGGGATACAATACTTGTTTTTACTTATGGACACAACAACTTTACTTTTACTCGAATGATTACGGATTAGCTTAGGTTGCATGAACTGTTAAATCGGAGGGTAAGCGCGAATGTTATAAAATAGATCTATTGGGGATTGAAAACCCCCGTTCGGGTGATTAGCTCTCACTAGTTCGAGATCGAACTAATGAACTTATACCATGTCAGATCACGACTGGCTTGGAGCCTCAGGGCCAACACATACTCCCTATAACTCTTCCGTGCTTGAATAAAGTGGCATACTCATAATAGTCTACGTTTGCATATCATGAAACTTAAGGGTACAATCGTAATCACACCTTATGTTGCATACTAGGCAATACATACTTGAAATATTTTGGGATATTGTGTTCCTTATAATTATCATACTCTTTAATCAATTGCGGTCTAACTTTTATACAAATCTTTGATCTCAACACTCATACTTATATTTTGTGACTATCATAAGGGTTGAAATGGTCATGCATACTTTACAGATCTTTGATTCCAACATTTTAATAAACACATTTTGTGTGGTTCATGTTTACATGCATTTTAAAAACCTATATATTTGAGTTTATACGTTGCAAGTCTTGTATGGACCGAACTTGTAACATAATAAATTTGTATATATAGTTTTTGGGATTTACATTTATACTTACAAAAACCTATGAACTCACAAACTTTATGTTGACACTTTTAAGCATATTTTTCTCAGGTGAATTAGATGCTTGGCTTACTGATGTGCATTAGAGTACAAACTTTACAAGATTTCTTTTTTCAAACGACACATTTAGAGGTCGTTCTCTCACGTCTTGTGGAAAGATACTCATGAAGTAATGCTACCGGACATTATTCCGATGCGACCCAATTTGGGGGTGTTACAGATTGGTATTCAGAGCCAAGGTTATATAAAACTAGGTTGCATATTTTACTTAAAGTATAACCGTTTTCACAAACATTGCATCACATCAAACTTTTTCATGTGCATACACACTACTTGCTTACTTGCTACATTACTTGCTTACGCGACTTATATATATATAGTTTATTTTTATATTTATATACTATATTAATATAATTTATTATATATATATTATATATATAAGGTAGGGTTACAATAAATAAAATGTTATAATATAAAGGGTAGGAGAGATCATTGGCCATTGGATTAGATTTGACTATAACAAAAGTGGCGATTGGCAGGATGGTAGAATAGGTAAACTTCAAGGGCAATTTTCATAAAACATTTAAACTTACATTAAAACATATTCAATCTATTCCTGTCTTTACTACAAAAGCTACTTTCTCTCATCTAAAATTCACATCTTTCTCTTTCTAAAATTCACACAAATGTTATCATTATCACAAACAGAACATACTCTTTTGTTCACATCAACCGAACCTACAGTTTATAATCGTACATACCCAGATCTTACACCTCATCGTGAAGGATAATTTTGGATTAATATTGTCAATGCAAGTATTTTCATGTTTTTTATTATTTCTTAACTATGTTAGTATTCGTGTGTTGATTAATTGATTCAAATATACATCATGTTTTCTTCTACATATGGAACAAAATATTGAAAAAATAGATTAAAAAAGTATTTAATAAAGATGCATACAAGGTGCGTGATAAAATGTCTCAACTAGACTTTATAACTGTGATAGACTAAATTTACATTGTTATGCAGTTGTTTTGAATGCTAATGTAGTAAGATATATGTTAATGTTCATAGGCAAGATTTAGGTTAAATGTGGTTTGTCATTTGTGAGAAAATGAATGTGTGTGCCTGATTCTAATTCTGTTTGTAATGTACTACAAAATGAACATAATGCAATAGAATATAACTATAATGCAGCAGATTAGATTTGTAATGTATTTATAATTTTTTACTACATTACAGTTTTATTTCTACTTCAGTATAGTTTGTAAGCTATTGTCTGTGATGTGGTAGAGTAATGCCTGTAATGTAGTAGGTTTCTAAGGTTGTTCATAGAGATGATTTAGTTTAAAATGGGGCTTGGTGTTTTTTCGGAAATCAATTTTGTTTGCCTGCTATTGTCTATGATGTGGTAGAATAATGCCTGTAATTAGTGGTTTTAAGGTTCTTCACAAGAGATGATTTTACGTCTATAATATGGCTTGTCTTTTTTCTAATAATCGATTTATATTTGAATGGTATATTGTCTGTCGATGTGGTAGAGTAATGCCCCCCCCCACCTGTAATGCAATATGTTTCTAAGGTTGTTCATAGAGATGATTTAGTTTAAAAAGTGCCTTGGCGTTTTTTCAAAAATTGATTTTGTTTCCCTGCTATTATCTATGATGTAGTAAAGTAATGCTTGTAATGCAGTAGGTTTCTAAGGTTCTTCATTCAGATGATTTAGACTAAAATGTGGCTTGTTATTTTTTCTCCGAAATCGGTTATGTATGCATGCTATTGCTTGTGATTGTGCGTAGTTAATGCATGTATGTAGTAGGTAAAAGTTTCCTAATGTTGTTCATAAAGTGATTAGTTTAAAAATTGTGGTTGTTTTTTGTAATCAAATTTGTTTGTCTACTATTAGCTATGATGTGGTAGAGTATTGACTGTAATGAAGTAGATTTATAAGGTTCTTCATAGAGAGGATTTAGTCTAACATGTGGCTTGCCGTTTTTTTGAAATCGATTGTGTTTGTATGCTATAGTCTGTGATGTGGTAGAATAATGCATGTAATGTAGTAGGTTTCTAATGTTGTTTATAGACGGTTTATTTAGTTTAATGTGGCTTTGCCATCTTTTTCTATCATCATTGTGTTTGTATGATATTTTATGTGTCTTGGTAAGATATTGTCCATGTTAATGCAGTTGTTTCTTATAAGATTGTTGATAGAGGTGATTTAGTTTAAAATTTGGTTTGTCTTTTTTTTTAGAAATCGATTTTGTTTGTATGCTACTTTTTTGTTGATCGTAGTAGTATTAATGATGTAATGCAGTACTGTTTCCTAACGGTTCTATTCATAGAGATGACTTAGTCTCAAATATGGCTTGCCGCTTTTTCCGAAAATCGATTATGTATGTATGCTATTGCCTGTGAAGTGGTAGATTAATGGCTGTAATGTAGCAGGTTTCTAACGTTGTTTCATATGAGATGTTTTTAGTTTTTAAATGTGATTGGCGGTTTTTTTTTTTTTTTTTTGTTTTTTTTTTTTTTTTTAGCTGAGAAATCAATTTTTTAGCCTGCTATTGTCTATGAATGTGATGAGATTGCCTGTTAATGCCAGTAGGTTTCTAAGGTTCTTACATAGAGATGATTTAGTCTATAATGTGGTTGCCGTTTTTTTGTCAACTTGATTCGTGTTTGTATGACTTTTGTCTGTGTTGTGTTAAATTAATGCCTGTAATTTGCTGTGGTTTCTAACTGTTGTTTATAGAGGGGTGTAATACTTTAAATGTGGCTGTGCTGTTTTTTTTTGAATCCAATCTGTGTTTGTATGCTCTGTTTGTGATGTAGTAGATAAACGCGTTTATTTGTAATGGTTTCTATGGTTTGTTTGATAGAGGTGATTTTTTTATTAAATTTAAAATGTGGTTTGTCGTTTTTGCGAAAGCATTCTTTGTTCTATCCTAGCTTTTGTTGTGATGTAGTTGAATAATGCTTGTAATGATGTAGGTATCTAAGGTTCTTACATAGAGGATGTTTAGTCTAGAACTATGTGGCTTGTTGTTTTTTTTCGCATAAATCAGCTTATCTATGTATGTTAATTGAACCTGTGTGTGGTAGCATTTAATGCACTGTATGTCAGTCTGGTTATTAACGTCTGTTAATAGAGTAAATTTTAGTTTAAAATGTGGTTTGGGCGTTTTTTCGGCTTCTTCCCCTCTCCGTTTGTTTGCCTGCTATTGTCTATGATGTGGTAGAGTAATGCCTGTAATGCAGTAGGTTTCTAAGGTTCTTCATAGAGATGATTTAGTCTAATATCTGGCTTGCCTTTTTTTTAAAATCGATTGTGTTTGTATGTTATTGTTTGTGATATGGTAGAATAATACCTGGAATGCAGTAGGTTTCTAATGATGTTTATAGAGATGATTTAGTCTAAAATGTGGCTTGTCGTTTTTTCTAAAATCGATTATGTTTGTATGTTATTGTCTGTAATGTGGTAGAGTAATGCTTGTAATATAGTAGGTTTCTAAGGTTCTTCATAAAGATGATTAAGTCTAAAATGTGGCTTGTCGTTTTTTCCGAAATCGATTATGTTTGTATGCTATTGTCCGTGATGTGGTAGAGTAATGCCTGTAATGCACTAGGTTTCTAAGATTGTTTATAGAGATGATTTAGTTTAAAATGTGGCTTGGAGTTTTTTTAGAAATTGATTTTGTTTGCCTGCTATTGTCTATGATGTGGAGAGTAATGCATGTAATGCAGTAGGTTTTTAAGGTTGTTTATAAAGATGATTTAGTTTAAAACGTGGATTGCCTTTTTTTGGAAATTGATTTTGTTTTTCTGCTATTCTCTGTGATATGGTAGGGTAATGCCTGTAATTCAGTAGGTTTCTAATGTTGTTGATAGAGGTGATTTAGTATAAAATGTGGCTTGGCATTTTTTTCCGAAATCGATTGTGTTTGTATGATATTGTTTGTGATGTGGTAGAATAATTCATGTAATGCAGTAGGTTTCTAATATTGTTTATAGAGGTGATTTAGTCTAAAATGTGGCTTGTCGTTTTTTCCGAAACCGATTATGTTTGTATGCTATTGTCCGTGATGTGGTAGAGTAATGCCTGTAATGCACTAGGTTTCTAAGTTTGTTTTTAGAGATGATTTAGTTTAAAATGTGGCTTGGCATTTTTTTAGAAATCGATTTTGTTTGTGTTAGGAACAAGAAAAGTCTCGGTCACTTCCAATATTAACTAGTCAAAGCCCGTAGTTAGTCAATGTTTATATTATAAGCTAATATGGCCTAAAGGCCCATGGAAAGCCTTATAAGGCCCATGGCTGGCCAATAGGGGTATAAATACACCTCTCCATGCCTTGGAGAGGTGGTTGGTTGGTTGTATGTTTCACATTTTCTACTTAATGCATTTCATGTTCTCTACTTTCTCTCACTAGAAAATACATCCTTCCTCCCACTTTCTCTCTCTAGTTCTTGGTTCATATATAAAAGATTACTTGTATTCTACAATTAGTATCAAGAGCCATGGAGTGATTTGCTTAGTTCTTGTGTTTGTTTTTTCTTTTTGGTTCATTTTTTTAACCGTACGCATCTTTTTCTTTTCTCTTGAATTCGAAGCTCACTTGTACACTAAAAGGTCATTTACCTAGGTAAATTTGATCTAGTATCTTTAGATATAGGTGTATTTGCTTTGGATCAAAGAAAAACTCATTTTTGCTCATTTTTGTTTTTGAAAAACCTTATAAAGTACGAATCTTGATTTTGAAATTTTCGGCTTAAAAACTAAAAAGTTGTCATTTTTAAGGTACCTATAGGTTTAAGAATACTAGTTGTACAATAAATTTTGGGAAAAAATAATCAAAAAGGTGTCTTTTTGTGTTTTAAAGATATTGTGTTTCGTCCGTGTAGTACACGAATTTGCAAGTTTTAGTTCAATCTGAATTAGCAAGTTTTAATTCTATCCGAATTAGCAAGTTTTAGTTCTATCCGAATTTGCAAGTTTTTGTTCTATCCGAATTTGCAAGTTTTTTTTCTATCCAAATTTGCAATTTCTAGTTGATTCCGAATTCGCGATTCACTTTAGTACCCGAATTCGCAACTTGCTTCAGGATCCGAATTCGTAGTCTTCATAAGGACTTGAATTTGCAATCTTTCATAAGGACCCGAATTTGCAATTTTCTTAAGGACCCGAATTTGCAATTTTTCATAAGGACCCGAATTTTCAATTTTTTCTTAAGTACCCGAATTTGCAACATACACTTAAAACTCAAAATTGCTTTATCAAATTTATACGGTTTATTTCTTTAACTTGTAAAATCCCTTGAAACACTTACTTGTTTTCTCGGTTTTGTCAAGAATTGTAAAATCCCATATAGTTTCAAGACTTAAAACACATAAAAGACAACACCCTCAAACACAATTACTTTCTATCACCGCTCGATCAAACAGTAATCATTGAACATACCAATTTATCAATGACGACTCTTGCTGATAAGTCACTTCTCTCGGTTGGTGACAATAAACCACCAATGCTTGAAAAACACTTGTATGACTTGTGGAAAAGCAGAATGAAAAACACTTGTATGACTTGAAAAACACTTGCTTCTGTTGAAAAAGGTCCACTTGTTTGGCCAACAATTACAGTGGATGGTGTAACCAGACCAAAGGAATATACTAAATTAACTCCCACAGAAACCATTTAAGCTGATTGTGACATCAAAGCAATAAATATCATTCTACAAGGCCTTTCAACTGAAATTTATGCTCTTGTTAGTCAACATCGTGTAGCCAAGGATATTTAGGAGAAAATCAAACTGCTCATGCAAGGAACGTCGTTAACGAAACAAGAACGAGAGTGTAAGTTGTACGATGAATGATAAATTTACAAACAAGAAAGGAGAGTCGTTACACGAGTACTACTTGAGACTCACTTTGTTACTCAATGATATGAATATTTACAAGATGCCACTGGAGCAATTTCAAGTCAATACCAAGTTTCTGAATACTCTTCCTGCTGAATGGAGCAAATTCGTTACTGATGTTAAGTTGGTCAAAGACTTGCATACTACTAATGTTGATCAGATTCATGCTCACTTGGAACAAGATGAACGGCATGCCAAATGAAGTTTCGATTGATGCATAAACGCAACTCCGTCTCTTGCTTAATTGCATCCACAAATGACATAGTCTCCTAACAATACTCTCAGGGATTCCCCCTCCCTCTTAACCAGAACTCTCAACATTAACAATTTGTTTCACCTTATCAGTCTCTACAGTATGGATCACCTTATCAGTCTCAACAATACTCAACTCATCAATCATCAACACCTCTTTCAATCACTTATCCATCCAATGAGTATCAACCATCAATTCACCACAACGTTTATTCTCCATCATCATCCATCCCTCAATTGGAATATGCTCCCTCAGTTAACCAACAATCTGAATTTTCCCAACCTGACTCGGGTCTAATTATACCTAGTGGTTCCAAGAAAAGGTGATGTTATCCTAATGATGTCGCCATCAATCATCATGGATGTCATTTCTAGACAGCTGTTGTCACTTCCCGCTATCCCACTACCAATAACCAGCTGAGGAATTCATCAAAGCCTAGGCAACAAGCCACCATTAATGATGGAAGAATAACCATACAACCAGTTCAGGGGAGACAAATTTCTTATGCTGCAGGTACTACAAGAACTCTCACTCTAGGAGAAAGTAGGAATAACTTGGGGAAACAGAGGATTGTTACATGTTACAACTGCAATGGGGGAGGATACATGTCCAAACAATGCACTAAACCAAGGAGGAAACGGGATGATTCATGGTTTAAAGATAAAGAGTATTTTGGAACAAACCCAATCAAGTGTACAAATTCTACATGAGGAGGAACTAGCATTCTTGGCAGATCTAGGAATCCCAGAAGGTCAAACCACACAGACAGTCATTACTCACAATGCTGCTTATCAAGCTGATAATTTGGATGCATATGACTCTGATTGTGATGAACTCAATACTACCTAAGTATACTCAGTCATAGCCGAATTTAACTCATTACTGTTCGGATGCTCTGCTGATAGTACACAATCATGATAAAATGAATAATATAAATGATTAAGTCAAGCTGTGCAGGTGAGCCGGATGAACATTCACCAGTCGCCGTCTTCTGAATATCTAATGTTTTGTATATCATTCAGAACTGTATAACCATTGATACAATATCATATCCTTAATTCTCAGTATGTGATCGAATCACAACAGGCATCGTTCAGAATTCTAACTCTTCTGCACAACAAGATGCACTGATATTATTTGTGATTGAACAACTGAATACCTAAGTTGCTAATTGTACCAAGATAAATCTAGACAATAAAAGTGTAAATGATACTTTAACTGCTGAGCTTGAAAGATATAAGGAACAGGTTAAAGTGTTGAACGAAGGATAAAATGTTGATTTAACAAGTAAAGACAACATTTCAGATTCATGTGCACAGTCTGTAGAGATTGATCGTCTTAAACAAACTCTTTCTGAACATTTAAAAGAAAAAGAATCTTTAATGCAAACTGTTTCTCTTCTCAAAAATGATTTTAAGAAAGAAGAATCTAGAAACATTGATAGGGAAATTACGTTAGAAAAGAGGATCAAACACCTATATAATATTATTTTTAAAAAAGATCAATCCGCACAAACTGTTCACATGTTGACGAAACCTCAGTTTTTCTATGATTAGACCACTAAACAAGCTCTAGGTTTTCAAAATCCTTTCTATCTGAAGAAAGCTCAGCAGTTGGAACCGAAGCTATATGTTGGTGATATTATTGAGAAAACTAATCCCATTGTGATTCCTGACACTAAAGAGACCTTGTTGCTTGCTGAAGAGAGTCGTTCAAAAATGCTTTTATGACAAAAGGATCCCATAATGTTAGAAAAGAAAGTTAATACTACACTAGTCGATTATGCTGCTCTTAACCAACTTTATAAAGATTTTCAAACACGATTTATTCCACAAACTAAATTATCTACTGAACAAGCCTTTTGGTCTCAGAATGATGTGAATTCTCCAGAACCCAATCTTTCTAGTAGACCCACCATAGTTAAGGTTCCAAAAGAACTTCCTAAAGTCAGCATGGTGAATACGAGTTTAAAGAAACTTAAACACCATCTTGCTGATTTTGACGTGGTTGTCAAAGAAAGAACCACACCCACAGCTATCACTGAGGCCTCGTAGGGGTTCAAACATACAAAAGCTTGCTTTAGGGATGAAATAATTCCATTTGTAAAAGATCTGAAGGACTTATTTAACACCGTGTCCTAAGTGGTTTATTATTCCCCTAGATTACCCCAATGAGTATGAATTTTATCTTGGCGTTTTTCCGTTTATCTCGCGTTTTAAGCCTAAACCTCGCGTTTTACCTTAAAAACTTTACTTTTACTTAACAAATACTTCACCACACTTTTAATTAATACTACACATAATAAAAATCAAAAAAAAATATTTTTTTTTCACAAACCAAGGCCCTATGGCCGGTTACCCTTTCCCACACACAACATCTTTTCTCTTTTCTATAAACTCACTCATTGCACTCATTTTTCCATACATGCATCCTTGTGAAATTAAACCATTCATTTCAAAAACTTCTCTCCCTCTCTTCCCCTTGTTTGCTGCCGATTTTAGTACCACCACCACCATCATCATACAAAATTGTTCATCTCATTTTTATCCTCTTATCACCATCCGTAAGTTTCTTGCAAAGTTTGGTGCAATTTCTTGAAGATTGAACGAAGTTAGGGCTTGTTTCTTGGTGTTCCTTGAAGGGTTGTGATTGGGTTTTTTGCGGAGTTATCTTTATATTTGAGAGGGTTAAGAAGCATTATAAAAACTTGTGGTATTGAAGGTATCTTGGTTCGAACCAACTCCACACAAGAGAAAGGTGTTTGGTGTTGATTCTATAACCCTAATCTTTATTTTGTATAGCCAATATCTTTTTTTTTCTATTTTTTGATTTTCTCCATGAAAATGGTGTTTAAGTTCTGATATTTATTGTGTGTTATGTTCGTGAGGGGGGGTGATTGTTTTCAATTAGGGTGGCATTGCAAGTGGGTAGATGATGATTAAAATAATGTTTACAAAGGTTTTAAGTTTAAATAATAGGACTATTTTAAAAATAGTAGCAAAACGTGTGTTTATCTAAACATATTTGGCCTGGAGCCTATGATTAAATTACATGACTGGAAAGATACATGTCTTAGCATCATAGGATAGTTGGATGCTCAACCAACTCCTTAGGATGAGTGAGTTATGGTCAAAAACAAGAAAATAGGTCAAATCTGGACATATGATTAGAATACGAGTTAAACTCTAAATGTTTGCCATAAAATAATAGGTTTTAAAGATTGAGTCAGTGGTAGACATCTTAAGGAAGCCATATCTTTTGATCTCACCTTCATTTCTATCATGGTTTGGGATTTATGGCCATTTTAGTAAAGGGTAAATTTTTTTGAAACTTTCTGTTTTGGATAACCAGGGGTAAAATGGTCTTTTCACATAGTTACGAAACTTTGTAAATTATGAGAATATTTTTTGGAAACTTGACACAAATTATCTTTCCAGGGGTAATAGCTATAGAAGAACATTTGTGAGCTACGGAGATATGAGTCCATGAAAGTCAAGTTAAATCAGAACACCGAGTTTTTACGGTCTTGTCTAAAAAATTTTAAACGTATAGTACACCGTGAATAAAATATATAGTTAGAAGCCGTATACTTAGTAGATGTTATTTGCTTATAAGGACAAGGGGTCACAAGTCAATTTGGGATTAAAAAGGACTCTGGGAAGTTCTAGTGGAATGCCATGCTTATCTCGGAAACACATCTCATGATCACATGTTTAATTTTTACGTATTGTTACTTTCTACGTACTAAATCGCGTCACGTCTTTTAGGAGGTGCTTAGGAGTACTTCCCGCTCGTTCGAGACTTGGTCATACTTCCTGATTAAATGTTCTTATGGTGAGTTTTACCTCGCCTTTCAACTTTTTAACTGTATTTATAACCCCGCGAGGGAGATAATGCTTGTTTTATAAACTGAACACAAGAAACTTTATGATATGCTGGACCCGAATATGAGATTAATTGCATGAGTAGCTATTGCCAAAAGATCCTAACATCATGAACTGTTAATTGCCTATAATAGGTAAGCGCTAATACAAATAAATAGATCTATTGGGTTTGACAGCTCTGTCCGGGGGTATGAATCGACTCCTTTTAAGCACCCAGTCAACGGACAATTTGTATTTAGAATTTAGGTATAAGGCTATAATGACCTAGTTATGTGGAACTGTATTTACATACAAGATATGTGTTAACGTTAAGGCTCGGTGTCATGAGCTCATGGCAATAGAAACATGATTAATGGCTTGTCCGTACAACAAGTCACTCGATGAACTAAACTTGTGTTCCTTTTTATCTCTTACAAACTCTATGGATTCACTCAACATTTTTGTTGACTTTTAAGCATGTTTTATCTCAGGTAACCAAGGGTGAAGGATGCTGTGTACGAGGAGTCTGCGCTAAAGTTTAAAAGAACTTGTATTTTGTTCCATTTTATCAAACTAATCATTTATGTTTTGGAAAAACTTATGTTATGAATTGGTTCGTATCTGTTGGGACGTGTCGGTGTAATTACAATGAAATTTCTTTAAATGGATCATGTTTTTAACGCTCTTTTCGGAGTCGTTTTATATATCCTTGTGCAACAAAAATTTGAACTATGGAATTAACACCAATGTTGTATTTGTATATTCGTTGCGTGAATTTTGGGGGTGTTAAAAGTTTGGTATCAGGCTACAGGTTATAGCAGAACTAGGTCAATTTTTTTTTTTAATCTAAACTTTACCCTTTTTATGCGCCGCTAAGACTCCTCGAAGCCTTGTGTGATTCATGATCATAGTTTTTCATTTGGTATTTATGCACATTTTGGGGCATTTACTATTGAGTATTCATATGATAAAATATTATTATATGTTAATTGATATATTTATATATTTATATATATATATACTACTTTATATATACTATCGTATATCGATTGATAGCTTATCCGCGACGCATCAAGTAACTTGGTTTATTTAGCTTTCAAAAAATGAAATTCCTATATGTAACAAATATTATTATGCATATTCATATTATTTATCGATCATCATGCATATTCCTGAAGCATCGTCATGATTCCGTTATTTCATATAAACTTATTAATTCATATAGTAATCCTTAATATTATTTGATGCAAATTTGCAGTTTATCATGGCCAACCTACCCCTCTATACTATAATCGAGTGTCGCGCAGTGCGGAGGCAGCACCAGGACAACATGAACGTCTTGGGTTGTCGAGGAAGACTCCGAATGGAGGAACGAGGAGGAAGATCCGGAAATGGAAGAAGAAGAGGAAGAGATGGAGATGAATGCTGATGAAGAATTGGACGGCCCAGAGTGGATACTTCTTTATCAGGGGGCGGACCTACTTTACCCTCCGCCACCTGCATCTGACTCCGAGTCTGAGATTGAGTTTGAGGAGGCTGAGGCTGAGGCTGAGGCCGAGGCTGAAGTTGAACCTATACCACCTCCTGTTCCTGCTAATCCTGAACCTGAGGCTGTTACTGTCGGTACTGGCAGACTAACACCACTTAAGAGACTCTTCACTTGACCTCTCAGGTTTGGAAAGGATCATCATCTCTTCTGCAGTGTTTGGTCATGACCTCCGAGGATCCACTCCGAGTCACATAGGAGTGATCTGGGATGCACTTCATCACAGGGTTAGAAGATTGAGAATGATGACGTTGTGCAGCAGAAATAAAACGACTGAGGGATGATGTTAGAAGCTGTGAGAACCGTACTAGAGGTGCTTGGAGTGAGAGCTATGACGTGCCAATGGCATTACCATCATTTGAGCGTTAGTCTATTACCGTTGAGAATCTATTTACCCCCACGCGTTTACAGTATCAAGAGGCACCATATGCTCTACCTGAGGGCACTATTGGATACAGTTATTTCTTGAGGATCCTAGGGTCCGTATATTAACGCAGTGATGCCGCCATGCTCCTGCTATGATACTTGATGATTAACTATTCCTTGAGGTGACTTCACACATCTGAGCACAAGGATCTCACCTAGTGACTCTTAGTTGTTTAGTTAATTGCGTAGTATCTTTTATTCTGTATCACTTAACTGAATCTTATGTTAGTAGATTCTGATGCATTGGTTGTATTTGATTTGTTTCATTTTGTAATACAAATGCAACTATGTTTTAACTCTTTTTGGTAATGATGGATGAAAATAGCTATCTTTTGATTACTACTTGCTGTTGTTGTGATGTTATTATTGGTTCATTTGTCATTATGTTTGTGATTATCGTCATTATATAAATACTCATTGCAGGCTTTTTTGTGTTGTGTGATGTATCTTGACCACCTAACCAAGAGCAAGCTGCTATTGAGAGATCTCACACTCAGAGGGTAAATGCTGTTGTGGTGGCAAGCGGTGAAAGGAAGGAAAACGCTAGGGGACAAGGAGCATTGCGGGGTTAACGAAGCTGGGGGGGCCAAGGTGGGGGCGCCATTGTTCGAAGAATGTACCTTTTCGGGATTTATGAAGTGCAACCCTACGGTCTTCCATGGACCACGAGGGAGCTGTTGAGCTAAGTAGGTGGTTTGAGAAAACGGAGATGGTTTTTGGGATAAGTGAGTGTGCTAAAGCGAGAAAGGTTAAATTTGCTGCTGCCACACTTCAAGGGCGTGCCTTGACGTGGTGGAATTCCCAGGTTGCAATGATGGGATTAGAGGCTGCTAATCAGATCGGTTGGACTGAAATTAAAAGTTTCTTATGACAGAGAGTTTTGCTATTGAGGGGAATTTCAGGAATGGAGCACGAAATTATTGGCAATTTGTAAGGTTAGGGTTTTGGACATTTCGGATTAACCTCTAAGCGCTTTCATGAGCTGGTTCAACTATCGTCCGAAATAGTACCAGACCCGAAGCTAAGAAAAATTGAAGTCTTATTTCCCGAGGATTATACTGACAACTTCAAGGGTACAGTTATTGGATACCAACCCACAAGACTGAATCGAGCATGGGCATGGCAATGCATTGATGGAACAAAAAGCTCAAGCTCAAAACAAGAATTGTTTGCGAGGGCAATAAAAGAAATGGGAAAGTTCAAAGGGTGGTAACAATGGTAATAATCAGAAACAACAATAGGACAACACCCGCCATTAACCTAGTAGAAAAATCAGAAGTAGGGTTTACGCCGGGGCAATGTCCTCCGCCCCTGCTGAGCAAGGTCGGGTATTGCTGGAAACAACCGCTATGTAATCTTGTAGAAAGCATCACTTTGGTTATTGCATGTTGTATGTAACAACTGTGGAAAGGCAGGGCCACATGGCACGAGATTGCATGGGGCCAAAGCATATTGCTACAGTTGCTAACGGAGACAATCTGAGTGCTATGATTGTGGAGAAAAGGGGCACACAAGGAACTATTGCCCGAAGAGAAGGGATCCACAAGGTGAGGAAGCTCGAGGTCGTGCTTACGTGATTAAAGATACTGAGAAGCAGCAAGGACCTAATGTGGTTACGGATACGTTTCTACTCAACAATCGTTTATGGCTAATGTATTATTTAATTAGGTTCTGACAAAGCTTCGTGAACACTAGTTTTAGTCACTTGATTAGACATTAAGCCAGTTTGATAGACCATAGTTATCGAAGAGGAATAGGCCCGATGGAAGGTCGCTTGTACTATACTATCCTAAGAGGATGTACCCTGACTTATTAAAACCACTTATTTAAAATTGAGCCTTATGCCACATTGTGCTGGGAACTTTGACGTAGTTATTGGGATGAATTGGTTAGTTGATCAAGACGCCGTTATCGTATGTGGCAAGAAGGTAGTGCATATACCCATCAAGAACAAGACGCTGGTAGTTGAGGGCGACCGTAGTACGTCCCGATTGAAGATAATATCCTGCATTAAGGGTAGTATAAATACATCATAACAGTGGACATCAGTTGTTAGTGGCAATGTAAAACGAGAAAGAACCAAAGCGAGAAACGTTTGCGTGATGTACGGTGATTGAGTTTTCCCCGAGGTGTTTCCCCCCTGCACGATTACGGGGATCCCATCACCTCACGGCAAGTGGAATTTAAAATTGAACTTGTACCGGGTGCTGCACCTGTTGCGACGCCCCGTACCGATTGGCACCATCCGAGATGAAGGAATTGGCGGACCAATTGCAGAGTTTATCAGAAATCTTGGGTTTTTTTCGCCCGAAGCTTAGTCCCTCAGGGAGATCCAGTTTGTTCGTTATAGAAGAAGGAGGCTCATTACCGTCTTGTGCATCGATTATCGCGGCTACATATAGTGGACAGTCAAGAATCGGTATCCACTTTCGAGGATTGACGACCTGTTTGATTAACTTCAAGGTTCCAGCGTATACTCAAAGATCGATCTGCGGTCTGGTTATCACCAACTCCGAATTAGAGAAGAAGATATCCCTATTACGACTTTTCGGACTAGGTACGGTCACTATGAATTTCAAGTAATGCCGTTTGGTCTAACCAACGCTCCTGCGGTATTCATGGATCTGATGAATCGAGTATGCAAGCCATACCTCGATCAATTTGTGATCGTATTCATTGATGACATACTTATCTACTCCAAGAATAAAGAAGAGCACGAAAAACATCTAAAGATCATCTTAGAGTTACTCAAGAAGGAGCAATTGTACGACAAAATTCTCGTAATCTTGAGTGCAATTTTGGCTTGGGGTCGGTGTAATTTCTCGAAGTCAAGTGATCAATAATACAGGTGTTTCGTGGATCCTGCGAAGGTTGAGGCATCAGAAATTGGTTACACCGACAAACACCGAAAGATGTCCAGATAATTTTTGGGTTTAGCTCGGATATTACCAAAGATTCATGAGGGTTTTTCGTTAGTTTTCCAAGCCTCTACACTAAATTTGATCGAGAAGACAAAAAGTATGAATGGGACCAACCTAAGGAAGATGAGGCTTTTCCAAACTTTGAAATCAAGGAGTTATGCTCCGCTCCTATCCTAGCTTTGCCTGAGGGAACTGAGAACTTCGTTGTATACTGCGATGCGTCGCACAAAGGTTATGGAGCTGTTCTAATGCAGAGGGAAAAGGTGATAGCATTATGCCTTCGACAAATGAAGAAACATGAGGAAAACTACACGTCCATGATTAGAACTGGGTCGCTGTAGTGTTTGCAATTAGGACTCTGGAGACATTATTTGTATTTCGGTACTAGTGTACTGTGTACACAGATCATAAGAGTCTACAATACATTCTGGATCAAAAAGAACTCAACATGAGCCGCGGCGCAATGATTGTAACTTTTGTGTGACTATGACTTGCGTAATCCCCCCAGTTACACTTCCGGTAAGGCCAGCGTGTGGCCAACGCCCTGAGGTCGAAAGGATAATGAACAATAAGGGTTAGATCTTTGGTAATGACGGTACACACCAATTTACCTGAGAGAATACTCAATGCTCAGACTGATGCAATGAAAGAGGAAAACGTGAAAGCTAAAAATCTTAGTAGGTGATCATGCTGTTTTGTGACCCGTTCTGATGGAATCATATGCTTTGAAGGGCGAATATGGTTACCCGTTGTTTGGAGGATTACGGATTTGATCATGCATGAATCGCGAAATCTAAATATTTCATTCACCGGGGTCAGGACACCAAGATTTTCAAGACTTCAAAGAAGCTTCTGATTGGTGGCAAACTTCGAAATGCTGAGATCGCCACCTTTGTCAGTTTAATGTCTGACCTGTGCCATGGTAAAGGGAGCACCAAATCCATCTGGTCTACTTCAACACATGATAATCCAGAGTGGAAGTGGGAGGAAAATAACCATGGATTTGTATTAGGACTCCCTGAAAGCCATGGTTATGACTCAATTTGGGTTATTGTTGATCGATTATCCTATATCTGCCTCAATTTCTTACTGATGAAGAAGACTGACAGCATAGAAGAAAACTCGCCCAATTATAGTTAAAGAAATTCGTATGTAACGCCGATGGTGTGCTACGTCAAATGATTCTCTGATTGAGACAGTTCTTTTACATCATGTTTTTTGGAAATCACTGCAGAAGCGATGGGAAACCACTGGTATGTGCACTTGCTTACCAACCGAGAAGATGGTCAAAGCGAGAGAACTATACAGACGTTGGAAGATATGTTGCGAGCTTGCGTGACTGATTTTGGAGGCAGTCTGGTAACATTTGCCATTAGGCGTTTTCTCCTACTATAACTGTTATCATGCGTGCATTAGGCTGACTTTTCGATGCTTATATGGGCGAAAGTGTAGATCGCCAGTTTGCTGGAGTGAGGTTGGAGATAGCCAACTCACTGGCCCCGAATTGGTCCGAGAGACAACAGAAATGATTGTTCAAATCAAGAATCGATTGCTAACGGCCAGAAGCCGTCAGAAAAGTTATGCGGATGTTAGACGCAAACCGATGGAATTTCAAGTGGGTGATATGGTCATGTTAAAGGTATCGCCTTGGAAGGGCGTAATTCACTTTGGGAAACGTGGTAAGCTGAGTCCATGGTAAATTGAGCCATTCAAAATCATAGAAAGAATTGGTCCCGTGGCATACAAGTGGAGCTTCCTGATAAACTTTGTGGAATTCATAACACCTTCCATGTTTCGAATCTCAAGAAATGTCTAGCGGATGAAAACTTGGTTATCCCACTTGAAGGAGATCAACTTGACGACAAATTGACCTTTATTGAGGGAAAAACAGGTAGAATCATGGACAGCAAGTGAAGCAGCTCAAGCAGAGTCAAATTCCTATTGTCAAAGTACGATGGAATTCCAGACGAGGTCCGGAATACACTTGGGAGAGAGAAGATTTCTTCAAAAGAAATTACCCTTATCTTTTCTCGAGTAATAAGAAGACAAGATTGAGGAATCGAGCACCGGACGACGCTCCCTTAAGGAGGGGAGGATGTAACATTCCGTATTTAAGGTCACTATTTACTCCAAGCTTTATTTCTATTTTCATTTTTAAGCAAGTCATTTATTTTACGTTACCCGATTTAGTAAGAATTTCTCGTTCTTAGCTTTGCGTGAGCCGTATTTAGAAATTTATTCCATCCTCGTGTCCTAAGTGGTTTATTATTCCCTTGTTACCCAATGAGTTTGAATTTTATCTTGCATTTTTCGTTTTTATCTCGCGTTTTATAGCATAACCATCGCGTTTTACACTCTAAAAACTTTACTTTACTTACATTTACTTCACCACACTTTTAAATCTCAATACTACACATAAAGTAATAAAAAAATATATTTTTTTTTTTCCACAAAACCAAGGCCTATGGACGGTTACCTTTGCCCACCACAACCATCTTTTCTCTTTTCTATAAACTCACTCATTGCACTCATTTTTCCATACATGCATCCTTGTGAAATTAAACCATTCATTTCAAAAACTTCTCTCCCTCTCTTCCCCTTGTTTGCTGCCGATTTTAGTACCACCACCACCATCATCATACAAAATTGTTCATCTCATTTTTATCCTCTTATCACCATCCATAAGTTTCTTGCAAAGTTTGGTGCAATTTCTTGAAGATTTGAAGAAGTTAGGGCTTGTTTCTTGGTGATTCTTGAAGGGTTTTGATTGGGGTTTTGTTGGAGGAGTATCATCATCATTTGAGAAGGGTTAGAAGCATTATAAACTTGGGTATTGAGGGTATCTTTGGTTCGAATCAGCCCACACAGAACGTAAGGTGTTTCGGTGTTTGATTCGCTAAACCCTATCTTTTTTTGTAAGCCCTATCTTTTTATTTCTTGTTTTCTTTGATTTATCATCGATGTATAAAATGGGATGTTTAGTTCTAGAATATATATAGTTGGTATAATGTGCTTGAGGGAGTTTCATTTGTGGTGGCATTGCAAGTGGGTAGATGATGATTATAAATTAATGTTTACAATAGGTTTTAAGTTGAAATAATGGGACTGTTTTAAAAACAGTAGCAAAATGTGTTTATCTAAAAATATTTGGCCTGGAGCCTATGATTAAATTACATGACTGGAAAGATACATGTCTTAGCATCATAGGATAGTTGGATGCTCAACCAACTCCTTGGGATGAGTGAGTTATGGTCAAAACAAGAAAATAGGTCAAATCTGGACATATGATTATAATAAGAGTTAGACTCTAATTTTTGACTTAATCTAATATGTTTTAAAGATTGGGTCAGTGGTAGTCCATCATTAAGAAGCATTATCCTTTGACATCTACCTTCATTGCTATACATGGTTTGGGATTAGGGCCAATTTTAGTAAAGGGTATATTTTTTGAAACTTTCTGTTTTTGAGATAACCGGGGGTAAAAAAGGTCTTTTCAAATTTAGTTATGAATCTTTGTAAAATTATAGACTTACATTTTTGGGAAACTAGTACAATATATCTTTTCATGGGTAAAAAGCCTCATATATAGAACATTTGTGAGCTAGGAGATATGAGTCCACGAAGTCAAGTTAAAATCAGAAACCGAGTTTTTACGTCTAGTCTAAAAAATTTAAAAACGTATAGTACACCGTGATAAAATAAAAGTTAGAAGCCGAAAAACAAATAAAATAACAACATTTTTAGTTGATGTTCATTTGTTTATAAGTCAGGTCACAAGTCAATTTGGGAGTAAAAAGGGTCTTGGGAAGTTCTTGTGGACTATGTCATTCGCTTATCTCGAAACAAATCTCATGATCACTTCATGTTTAATTTTTACGTATTGTTACTTTCTACGTACTAAGTCGCGTCACGTATTTTAGGAGGTGCTTAGGAGTACTTCCCGCTCGTTCAAGACTCGTCATACTTCTGATTTAATTGTTCTTACGGTGAGTTCATAGCCTTGCCTTTCAACTTTTAAACTGTATTTATAAACCCCGCGAGGGAGATACATGCTTGTTTTATAAACTGAACACAAGAAACTTTATGGTATGCTGGACCCGAATATGAGATTATTGCAATGTGTACGCTATTGCCAAAAGACCTAACTTCATGAAACTGTTAATTGCCTCTATGGGGAGCGCTAGTACAAATAATAGATCTTTGGGTTTGTCAGCCTGTCGGGGGTATGGAATCGAATACTTTCGAGCCACCCAGTCACACGAACAATTTGAATTTAGATTTAGGTATAAGGACAATAATACCTAGTTTTGGGGCAACTGATTTACTACAAGATATGTGTTAACAGTTAGGCTCGGAAAGGTATAAGGAACAGGTTAAAGTGTTGAACGAAGGATAAAATGTTGATTTAACAAGTAAAGACAACGTTTCAGATTCATGTGCACAGTCTGTAGAGATTGATCGTCTTAAACAAACTCTTTCTGAACATTTAAAAGAAAAAGAATCTTTAATGCAAACTGTTTCTCTTCTCAAAAATGATTTTAAAAAAGAAGAATCTAGAAACATTGATAGGGAAATTGCGTTAGAAAAGAAAGTTAATACTACACCAGTCGATTATGCTGCTCTTAACCAACTTTATAAAGATTTTCAAACACGATTTATTCCACAAACTAAATTATCTACTGAACAAGCCTTTTGGTCTCAGAATTATGTGAATTCTCCAGAACCCAATCTTTCTAGTAGACCCACCATAGTTGAGGTTCCAAAAGAACTTCCTAAAGTCAGCATGGTGAATACGAGTTTGAAGAAACTTAAACACCATCTTGCTGGTTTTGACGTGGTTGTCAAAGAAAGAACCACACCCACAGCTATCACTGAGGGCTCGTGGGGGTTCGAACATACAAAAGCTTGCTTTAGGGATGAAATAATTCCATTTGTAAAAGATCTGAAGGACTTATTTAACACATTCAATCAATATTTGGTTGATGAACTTTCTGAAGTCCAAAATGTCTTTCATCAAATGGAACAGGCTGTGGAACAACATCGTTTAGAGTAAAAAACATTTGAAGTTAAAATGAATCAAGTTTTGAACGAAAATGAACGACTCTTGGAACAAGTCATTAACAAAGATATTGTGAATGTAATTATGAATTCTTCTGCGGATATTACTTCTGTAAATGTGCATGAATATGAAAAGTGTCTCAAACTTGTGACTTAGCTTCAAACGGATTTCATTGAAAAAGAGATTTATGATAAACTGTTTAATAGTTTCACCACTCTTGAAAAATATTGCATCTCTTTAGAAGTTGATTCTCAACTTAATCAGGAAATTTTTCAAAGGGACAATCCTGTTTCAAATCATAGTGCTCCAAGTTTTGATCAATTGTTTGAATTAAATGAATTGAAAGATCAGTCCCAAGAGAAAGACACGGTCATAAAGAAGTTGAAAGAGAGAATTAAATCTCTAAGTGGAAAAATGAATTAGGATAAGATTAAAAAGGACTTAGAGGAGATTGAAACAATTAACATTAAATTGGATCATAGGGTGACAAAGCTTATTGCTGAGAATGAGCATTTGAAACAGACCTATAAGCAACTTTATGACTCGATTAAACCAGCACATATTCGATCAAAAGAACAATGTGATGAATTAATTAATCAAG
This sequence comes from Tanacetum coccineum, assembly GCA_026074375.1. NCBI lineage: Eukaryota > Viridiplantae > Streptophyta > Magnoliopsida > Asterales > Asteraceae > Tanacetum > Tanacetum coccineum. The sequence goes on along the minus strand of BQNB010031571.1, from coordinate 5,751 downwards.
TCAATCTAAAGTCTGTAGAAATTTTTGATTTAAATGCTCGTCTTCAGGAAAAAGTTTTGGTAATTACAGCTCTCAAGAATGATTTAAGGAAACTTAAAGGAAAAGATCTAGCTGATAATGCTGTTACACAACACACTATTGATCCAGAGATGCTTAAGACCGATGTGGAATATTTGAACCCTAGATTGTTGAACAATAGGTCAGTTCACTCTAATACGTACTCGCACTCACCACGAAGAATGCTGCGATTTCTTTAAATGAAATAGTGGAACAAGGAAATCCACTCTCTCGCACTTTAAGAGATCTTTTTTAGACTCTGCTTGTAATAATATACAACTCGCAAATTAGGAGTGCTAGTATTAATTGGACAAACCTGCCCTGATTCAAAAAATTTAATAGAAAATAAATTGTTTGTGTACCACCAAATAAAAGGATAGATATCAGAGTTATGCACTCAGCGCTAGATATACACATCCTCAGGATACACAATTCACCAAACGCCTACCACATCAACATAGTCTTTTAGCTAAACTATGTTGTCTTCTCACCCTCTTCTCTCTCTCACGCTCACCACGCCCTCGCTACGCGCGCTCTCATCAGCATTCACGCGCACTCTCGCTCAATGAAAAAAAGAAGACTCTCACGCGCAAACTCATAGCTCGCGCTCACGCAGAATGAATAAAGGTAGAAGCCCACCTAGGAAAGTTAAGTCTAGGACTTTAAAAAATAAAGATTGTGTGTTGTTGAATCTATAGAACTGATCATGTGCAGCATTTCCAAGCTTATCGCGCATGTGTCCTGAAACTAAAAATTGTGTTAAGTGATATGGTGCACGCGCTTTTGCTAATCATGAATTTGTGTCTCGCGCTTGATTTTTCAATAATGTGATGTGTGTGTGTAAATCTAAATCTGTTAAGAAGAGTTCAAAAAGAAACAGTGTGGAAAAACCAAAATGAAAGGTGTTTACAAACTATAGGATGCATTCCTAGACCTACTGGTCGGACCTTCATATAGTAGGAAATGGTGCCCTTTAACTAGGAATTACCACAATACTGAAGTACCCCTTAGCGCTCCAAACTGTCTCACTCTAACAACATGACCCCCTCCTCCCACCCCCCTAACCGCCTGTGTGTTCGCTGTAAAAATTTGTTTACACAAGGGGAAACTAGGAAATCCTAAAATAATGTTGTATTGAGCAGTGTCTAAGCGCGGCACACGCTCTCTTCTTGCATCTCTGCTAACATAAAGGAACCCAGTCAATCCTTGGGGATCCAACAGTTATGATGCTACCCATCTTTCTCTTGGATGAATGCAGGTCGTCCACTATTGTTTCTGGTATTTGGACTCCGGCTGCTCCATCCGGGGCCTGTAGGATAATTGTGAAGATTTAATCCTGATCCATTTTAAATGTGTACCCAAATTCCACCAAAATTAAGTGTGCGGTGATATAGAAGACTTTAGAACTTGGTTGGTATATCTATTTGAGACCGCCAATAATGAATATTATGGAATTTATTGTTTAAAATTGTAAATTTTAGGATTACTCCTAAATGGCTTTACATGTGCTCTATTAATCTAAACTACATGGTTAGTTAACCCCCGTATAAACCCTTTGTTTACTCTCACTTTATGAGTAAGATACCCTTAGAACAACCCGTAGAGCCAATCCTTTAGGAACTACATCAATTATTTGTTTCGTTACACCTTTACACCTTAGCCTACCCTGTTAGATTAAGTTTATTTTACAGTTGCTAGTTGCTTAAAGTATAAAGTTTGTATTTCCAGAGTCTTATGTCTATTTTGGTACGGTTGGAAGAAATTTTCACATCGCAAATGGGAATGTATATTATAGTCAAAACTCATGTATTTTTACTACCATCGCAATTAATGGTATGTCCGAAGAATGAAGGAATTTTTGAAGGAATTATCCGGAATTATTATGATCGTGAAGATGGTGAAACTACACCGAGTTTTGTAGTATAGTGTTAGTTTAAAAAAAAGAAGGAAAGTTTGAAGATAATCGTTTCGCAACTACCGAAGGAATTACACGAAGGATCGATTATTTGTTGATAAAAATTGACGATGTAGAGTATTGTATAAAGTGGTAGATATCGCCACTTGCCTTGTAAATTATGTAAAGTATGGGATGTTTCGGAAGTTGACCGTTACGGGAGCGCCAACTTAGGTTGTTGTTTTTTATCTATGATCAAGACGTTATAAATAGTTGTGTCTTTATCATGGTAACGGTCAGGAAAAAGTGTCTAGCAACTTATATTTTAGACTTAATCTATTTGTTTTGTAACTTTTATTTAACAACAATTTAATTCCCTTTTCTGATCATTAACCATGGGTTTTACGTGAATAAGGATGTGATCGAGCGTGCATGTCTATTCCGTCGTTACGGCCATGTATGCATGTCTCAGCTGCCTTGTTGGTTTATTACTATTGGTGAAAGTTAGAAGATCCATACCCTATATTACTCTACTATTCCTACTCTTTAGCTTATTCGAGGTGGGAGTGAGTAGTCACATGTGTCTATTATGTCATTAAGGGTATGTATGTGTGGCCTTTGTCGCCCTCCTAGAATATTGGTATCGATAAAGATTAGTTAGAGTAATCAACCTTAAGCCTTCTCATATAAACCCATATTTACCTTTATAAACTTGTTACTCCTTAGCTTTAGCGGTGGAGATGTGTATCCTTGCCAAGCTTATGATAGAATACTCGTCACCACCAAGCAATTGAGCGAATTAGTTACATGTTACCACATAGATTAGTTGAGTGATTTGAGTGTTTTCATCTTCCTATTTTGTGAGGTGTTTGGTTGTGTATTTGTAATAGATCAAATAAATGCTTTAAACAGAAAATATCCTTAGGGATACATTTTTATAGACTTCTAAAGGCAACTTGAGGACAAGTTGGATTCAAGTGGAGGGATATTTGATGACATCGAATAACGTCTATTTTATAGCATCATTTATCCCATGTATTTAACCCATTTTGTATAATTATTGAAAAGAATTGTTACTTGATCGTTTATATTTTAGAATTGCAGTAAGTACGAAGTACTTGGTGAATATTAGCAAAATGCACGCATTCAGGAGCTTAAATGGAGATATTTTGAAGATTAATGATTCTGACAACCAATACGCCGTATCCATCAAGGAAGATACGGCATATCCGTGCCTGCACTCACCAAAAGACCACAAAGGAAACAAGCTCAATACACTGTATCCAGAGAAGATCAATACGCCGTATTAGATATATAGTATGTGAAGATTCTGGAAGATATCAAACGTGGTCCCTACTCCAAGAAACTCTAATACGCCGTATCCAATCCCTTGGATACGCCGTATCAAACCGACTTCCAAACAGTATAAATAGCCGAGAGAATACGAGGTTGGTAAGTTTTCCAGAGAGTTTAAAGGTTCAGATGTAATCAGCAATTCTCACAGGATATTTTGGTTTTATTCCAAGACAATGGTACTTCACAGTTTAAACAAAATTTTCAAAGTTCTTCAATGACGTTCATAACTTTTCAAGATTTGTACTTAAGACAAGAACTTCTCGAGTATATGGACGTACACAACAATGATGCTTCCGAGGGTTTGAAATCATCATGGGAGAAAATGTGTACTTTGATGTTACCAGGTCAACATTCCAGGGGGAAGTAGTGTATACTACTTCACTTAGTATGGTTTGTGAAGTATTCTACATAAGTGAGAAGAATAGTTGCTGATATCTTGCATGCACCCTCGAACGAATATTCACTAAGACCTAATGACAAGTAGCAGTAGTATGTGGTGTGGTTTTTCTTCTACAAAATTCTGTTGTGCACTGATTGCAATAATCTTATACACGTAATTATAAAATATAAAATAATATAAAATTCCCAAACTACCCTTGAGGACAAAGGTAGTAAGGAAAATCTTTACAAATCTATATTATACCTATATTAACCGGGAAGTATGATTCCCGGGTCGTTATTTCCCTAACGATTTATGAAATTGAAACCACGTTTGAATTCGGACAATGATTTGAATAGAATCGAAGATTGATTTGACTATCTATTTCTATGAATTAAAAACAATTCAAATAAGCAAACTAAACAATAAAGCACGAAAACAAATAACGGGTAAGAAGAAAACGCGACAAATAAGCAAGGATGACAAATTTAAATCCTACTAATGCAAATTTAATTTCTAAATCTTAATTAAGACAAAGGAAAATTTTAAGAAAAAGAAAATTATTTTTTTTAATTTTTTTTTTAATTTTTTTTATGAATTAAAAACTAATTTATTGATTAAGAATCCTAGAAAATAACAAATTAAATCTTAAAAATTCTAAAAAAATGATTTTAAACTCTAGAAAAATCAAAGGAATGATAAAAACTCATATAACTATTTTTAACATTTTTTATAATAAAATCCTATTTTATAAAACTAAATTAAAAACTTAAAAATGAAATTAAAAATCTAAAAATGACAAAAATGATTTTAATGCATGTAAACCTTAAAGTAATTATTCTAAATCTAAAAATTATTTTTTGTATTTTTAAAAATTATTTTTGTATTTTTTATTGATTTTCGAAATTTTTAAACTAAAAAAATGATAAAAATTAAAGTATTAATGCGAAAAATCCAGAAAAATCACAAAAAGTGCTAAATGATGTAAGGAATAAGAGAAAAATAAAAGCAAACGCCCAGCTTAACTAATAAGCTGGGAAATGGCCTCAATAAGCTACGACTTATTTTAGAAGCAAAACGGTAAGATTATGTGTGTGTGAGGGCAAGGTCGTCGTTTTGAGTCCTAGGCCTAGCTTTTTGCAAAATTCTTTTATCTTTTTTTAAAAAAATTAAAAAAAAACAAAAATGAAGATAAGCTATAAACTAATAACTTTTGTAAAAGAAACATTTTTTTCAAACGCAGAAATAAGCCAGAAAATAGCTTATTAACTTGACAGGACACTAAACTTATATTTTTCTTACTTTTTCAAAACTTAAGTACTCAAAAAGCTAAATAAGCTAAATAATAAGCTACTATGAACCTAAGTCTAACCTAATAAGCAAATGTGAATAAATATAAGCTAAAAAGAAAATGACTTAAGCTGAATTTACAGATAAGCTCTTAAGCGCTAACTGAAAATCAAACAGTCCCTGGAAAGACCTTTGAGCTTATTTTTCAATAAGCTAATAGATCCTTATGGACTATTAGCTTATACAAACTTAAACTACAACTAACAAACTTCTAAAAACTACTTTTGAATTTTATTTTGAAATCAAATTGCTTAATGAAAAAGCTGACTGAAAATGACTTAAAAACTAAGAACATGTTGAGTAATTTTTTTTGGTTTAAAAAGAAAAAATGGCTGAATTGACAGCTTAAAACAGATAAGCAATCACTTTTTCTCTTTGCATTAGTACTGCGCCCAACCCTTTGATTGAAGCATTACAGTAAGCGATAAAGTCTTCGCTTCCTTCGGGTAACGCTAGAATTGGAGCACTACACAACTTCTGCTTTATCAACTGAAAAGCTGCTTCTGCCTTGTCACTCCATTCAAACTTGATCTTCTTTTGAGTCAGCTTGGTCATTGGCTTGGCGATCTTTGAGAATCCTTCAATGAATCTTCGGTAGTAGCCTGCTAGGCCCAAAAATTGACGGATATCCGTTGCAGACTTAGGAGATTCCCAATCTTTGACAGATTCAATCTTGGCAGGATCCACATGAATACCCTGACTATCGATCACATGA
>BQNB010031570.1:0-53868 GCA_026074375.1 Tanacetum coccineum | reverse complement strand
TTAAAAAGCTAAAATATCAACTGGCCAATTTTGAAAAAGTGGTGAAAAAGAGACTAACATCTGATGCTATTACTGCGGGATCTTGAGGTTTTGAACATACAAAAGAATATTTTGTAACTGAAATCATTCTGTTTTTAAAAGTTTTATAAGACACATTTAATGCGTTTGATAAAACTCTTCTAGATGAAATTATTGAAGTTCAAACTGTTTTTAACCAAATAGAGGCTGTTGTTGATCAGTGTTCTGTAGACAAGAACATTTTTGAAATTCAAATCAAACAACTTAGGATTGACAATGATCAACTCTTGAACCAAATCATGTCTCAAGAAATTATGCATATTGTTGCGAATTCTGTGGATATTCTTGATGTGAAAAAGTCATGTGTGAATGATTGCAGTAAGTGTCTAGAACTTGAGACTGAGCTTCTCAACAAGAAAGATTTCATTGAAAAAGTGGCTTACGATAAACTTGTCAAAAGTTAATCAAATTTAGAAAAGCATTGCATTTCGTTGGAATTGGCAACTCAACTTAATCAAGAGATTTTTCAAAGGGAAAATTCTGGTGAAAACCTAAATGCTCCCACATTTAATCAATTATTTGAAATAAATGAATTGAAAGCTCAGTCACAAGAGAAGGACATAGTCATTAGAAAGTTGAAGGAAAGAATCAAATCTTTGAGTGGACAAGATAGTGTGGAAAATGTAAAGAAAGATATTGATGAGATTGAAATAATCAACATTGAACTGGAATATAGTGTGGCAAAATTACTTTTGGAAAATGAAAATTCGAGAAAAGAACGAGAGCATTTGAAATCAATTTACAAAGACCAATTTGACTCAATTAGAAAGACACGGGTTCAATCAAAAGAACATTATGACTCTTTAATTGCTCAAATTAATGCAAAGTCTGTTGAAAATTCAGATTTAAACGCTCAACTTTAAGAAAAGCTTTTTGCTTTTACAACTTTTAAAAATGAATTAAGGAAACTAAAAGGGAAAAATGTTGTCAAAACTATGGTTTTAAAACCTAATGCCACTCTTGCTCCAGGAATGTTCAAGCTTGACATAGAACCTATTTCTCCTAGGCTTAAGAATAATAGGGATGCTCATGAGGTTTACATTGAGAAGACTATAGAATATACTGACACTCTTCGTGGGTTTGTAGAACATGCTAGAACACAATATCCTAGTGAACCTCTATTATAATCTGCTTGCATGTTTACAAAACATGTTTAGAAATTGTTAGTTTATGCCTCTAAGACATGCCCTAATTCACTAAAACCTAGTGAAAAGTTAGTTGTTGTCTATAACAACCCAGAATTTTCATCAAATGCAAAATCAACCTATTTTATTATGATCACAATTGTACCTGGAAATTTTTCGCTTTATTACATTACTTGCATTACTAATATCTTAATATGCAATGTAACTTGCATAACTAAAGTAGACAGTATGCCGTACATTCAAATAAGTGTTGCGCACTTTTCTACCAGATTATTAATGCTCTTAAATTTGGCGTTCATTGCAACCTATCATCTCCCCATTCTATATCCTTCTATGCAAAAATTTTTGCCTCTCTTGAGCCTATAAATACAGCCCCAAATCCCTCATATCTCACACACATCCATCTACAATCCTCTCCTAAAGTAGAATAAGTTATGAACTAGTTTTTGGGAATTTGGTTGAATTTGCTCCTTAGTTCTTCTCAACCCCAGGTTTTGATCCATCAAGGCAGCATAATTGAAGTGTTATTTTGAATTTATAAGCGATTGTGACAGAATTGTTCATAGTTTCTGGGTTTTACTTTGAATATAATAAAGTGTTCGTGGGAAATTCATGTGAAATCACTATATTTTGCTCTTGGAATTTGGTATAATCTTATTTATCCTTTGAATATGATCTTTGCTGAATTCATGATGAATGTTATGTGTGTTGTTACTTGTTTGAATATGGAGTAGTCTATTAATGTTTGTTTAAGCTTTATGAGGATTATGATATAGTTTTGATTGTTTTGATATGCTTTCAATGTTTATGCTTAATGCTTGATATGTTATTATTCGGATGATTGTCTATCCTTTGGTTGATCATCTCAGTCGATATAGGTCGAAAGGCTCGATTATGTGGTTGATTTTGAGTCGCGAATCAATACTAAACTTGTGAGAATTGGATAGTAAATTGCTAGACAACCCGAAAATGATTTATGGTTTAAGTGCTTAAATCTTACGTCTAATGACTGTGATAGGAGATTAATCTGTATGAATATGTCACAAACCATCTGAATGTAGCTTGTTTATTTTGGGTCAAAGGTCGAAAGAATTCCCTTTCATAATTGGTAGACATACTTGCTATTGTGATTACCCGTCATTTGTGGCTTGTATGCTTTGTTTGTGATGGAGCATAACTTTACATATCATTTCTAGACTCATGTCTCTCTAAGCCTAAACAAATATGTTTTAATCATCTTGGTAATAATCTAAATTATTTCTAGCGTTTGGTATAACTTAGTTGTTAAATCAAATATGAGTCTAATGATCCTAGCAATCATTTTGACTTTCTTTCTAAACTACTTATTGAATCTGAAAATGCACAAATACCTTGGGACGACCTGGACTTACCTAGACTCTACTACACTCGAAAGGGTATACTTTCCCGTGTGTTTATGTTTATTAACCGGTTATTCTAGTATTATAAATTTAAAGCTTTTAAAACACATCAAAGTTTTTGGCACCGTTGCCGGAGAGTTTGTTGGTCTTGTTTTCATTCAAATAGTTGTTTATACTTGTTTGACATATCGTTGCTATGCAATTTTCATGTTAAAACTGATTAAACATCTTTCTGCTACTGAAAGTGCGCCGGTTTTTCTGTTAAAACCGCCGTACTCCCCTGGAAATACTGCAAGTACACCGTACTTACTCTTAAGTATGCCTCACTTTTTGACCGCAACAAAATATTTTCTTGGATTGTGTCTTAAAAAACCCCATAAACCAATTATAATGCTTAATTCAGGTATTGAGAGCAAAAAATCATTTTTCCTCAGGAAGTACGCCGCACATACAATGTGTGCGCCGATTTTCCTAAAAACCCAGAAAGTACGCCGTACTTACACCAACTGCGCCGCACTTTCTGCAAAAAATTTCACAAACATAATCTAATCTAAAAACCCAAACCCAAACAAACCCCCCAAATTGCTAGTCTCGGGTATGTGATCATTTGAAATTCCATTTTATCTGTTTATACGCCTTGTAATTTTGTTAATAATTAGTTTGTCATTCGAGAAAAAAAACAATTTTTTTATTTTTAAATTGTTTTTGCTTATTTTATTTTCTGACATGTTCCTGTTTATATAATAAAACATGTGTTTTGTTGGTTTATTAGTTTGTTTATATTTTCTTGCATTGAATTTGTGAAAAATAAAATAAAAAGTAAATTTTGAAAAATATTGCAGAAAGTACGCCGCACAAAAACTTTGTGCGCCGTACTTTGTTCCAGCATTTAAAAAAAATCCAGATTTGTATAAAAATAATAACCAGATGCAATTTATTTATGTTTTATGTGAATACTGGTAATGTGTTTTTATTTGTTTATGCATGTTTGCTTGTATGTGTTTGCTTGCGTTTTTTTAAAAAAAGAGTTAAAAAAAATTGTTAAAAACCATAAAATCTAAAAAATAGTTTTCTTATCTACCTTTTTAACCTGTGTGATTGTGTTTGTCTGCTTATGTGTTTGCCTGTGTTTGTGTATGTGATTCTTAACTAATAAAAAAATATTCTAAAAAAGTAAAAAAAATGTGTTTTCTGTCATAATGAAACCGCCGCACATATGTTTGTGTGCGGCGCACTTTTTAAAACTTTTGTCGCGCTCATCTTATGAATATTTGAAAAATTATAAAATAATTAGGGTATAAGTACGCCGCACTTTCTTTCAAGTGCGACGCACTTTTGTTCTGAAGAAAAAATTTATAAATAAAAATTAAAGAAATATAAAAAATTAAAAAATAATAGTAGTAATTTTGTAAATTATTGTTTTAAACCTTAAATAATAATATGTGTTTGGTATATGTGTTTGTCTTAAAACCAAAAAAATAAAAAATACAAAAAGATTTTATTTCCGCCAATTATTTTTATTATTATTTATATATGTGTTTTGAGTGTTTGCATATTAGTAATTATATTTTCCTTTCTATGTTATTTTTCATTTCGTAATGTTTTGTTTATGCTTGTTTTAGTAAATGTATATAAATAAAAATTTTAAAAATTAAAAAAAAGGTATCAACCTCAGGACATAACAATCCATAAATTTTATTTTACATATTTACAGTGTTTCTTACATCATTACTAAGAATATCCCAAGGTGTTTTGAATTGTTAGTTAAGCCTTTAAAGGGTTTTTTATATTTGTTTTCAAGTTGCGATCTAAATCTCAATGGTGTGATTTGTTTTCCACTTCACATCACTCTTTAAATAAGGTTTTAGCTAAAAACCCCCTTATTTTCATAATTATGATTATTTATGTGTATATTAGTTTTATATAGAAAAATCACCATTAGGACACTTTTAATCATGGAAAATGAGCTTATACTGTAATCATGTTTTTTATGGACTTTTAACATGTTATATAGTTGTAAAGATTCATGTTTATTGGATTATAGTATTGTACAAGTTGAGTTAAGTATAAAAAGTATAAGTATAAACTAGTAAATAAAAGTTCACTTAAGGAAAGTCTGATTTTAAAGCATTGTTAAGAATTATATATGGACACTTGAACAAACTATGGATAATGGACATACTAATATGTAATACATCCATGGTATAACTGCTTGTGGAAGATAGTGAATTATTTATTTAAGTTGAAAAGAATAAAACAAGTTATATAAATAAAATATTCATTAATATGGGACTATTTTGGTTCGATTTCAATAGTGGGTTTGATTATTTTTACGTCTCATGACGATTCCAAAAAGGTAAGAAACTCGAAAAACGGATTTATAACGAAGAAGATACATAGTTTACGAGTTATACGTTAATTAAACTTTTATAAAACTAATTTTATAAAATTTACTGTTCACAACAGATACATTTTTGGAAAATAATTATAAAACTTTTAATTACGAAGACGTACTCGAAAGAATCACTAAAAACGGAGTTAAAACGAGTAAGATACGACGTTTCAAAGTTATCGAACATTATATATATAAGCTGAAAAACTGTGCACGCTTCAGCAGCTGCTGAAGCTCATTTTCGAGGGCCTTCGGGTCCGATTGAGTCGAAATGTAAAACTACAAAGTTGTTCGGAACGACATTTTACATAAACCTGCCAATTTTCATAATTTTCGGATGTATATTTTGTAAACTAGACACTATTTCCTGAGATGAATAGTGTTGGTTCGTTTTTTTTATAAATTTTTGCGAAACATTTTGGAATCACTTAAATAATATTTATACTTGTTTTAAACTTTATAAATGTTATTTTACAAAGGCGATTAAACTAGTTACGCGATTATACGAGTTAAAATACATGATTATTATTTATCAAATGCGATTTAAACATTATTTCACAAACACAATTAGATGGTGATGTAGCTATATAGAATTATATATGTTATTAGTACTTAGTACTTATACGACCGATATCTACTTAGGTTGCTTTCGGATATTTCCGTGACGCGTTTATTCATTCACTCGACTTATTCTTCACTTCACTTCTGAGGTGAGTTCATAGTCTCGCATTTCAATCTTTTTAATGTTTTATAAATCCGCGAGGGGAATACATGCTCTTTTACAAACTCGTATATTTTACTACAGTACAATTACCTGACTATTTTTACCAAAGCTTGATTTGTCTACTACCTGATTTGAGATCATTGAATACCTATACTTTGAAAACCTTGAATTTTAAACAACATGATTGTTTTTCTTCGGACACAAGTGTTTTAAACTGTATGCTATCCAGATTATTGCCTGATTATTATTGCCTAAGTTACCACAGTGCCAATTAAGTCCCTAATATCATGAACCGTCAATTGCTATTATAGTGAGCGCTAGTGTTGTGGATAGATCTATCGGGACTAACAATCCCCACAGGAAATTTATGGTCACAAGTTGATCATGGTGCATTTAACATTTAGAGGAACCGTAGGCTGTTTTGGCAGACACCCTATCTATTTAGGGCAGACATACAGTTAAGGCTTCAGGGTCATGAGCTTAGTGCAATAATATATACTTAGACTTGGTGAATTTGTTTTTCTTGTCTACTTTACTTGTTTTGGACTTTGGAATACGTACTTAGTCCGCCATCACTTAAATCTTGTGGTCCACTAAACTGCTTAATTATATCAGTATTTCTTGACTTATTGAATCACTACCTGGATTTCCGAACCGATACTTTGAAATGTTGTAACGCTACTTTTTCTACTGAAATAGTACTTAAATTATTTCAACACTGCTTTTTACTTAAACCTATGAATTCACCAACATTATTGTTGACGTTTTTGCATGTATTTTCTCAGGTTATTATTTGCTAGTGGAGTATTGGGAGCATTCGAGTCGCACAGATATATTTTTGAACGCTTAATAATTTGAGTACCATTAAATAAACATTTTGACAATGTTTTCTAATACATTACAAGTGAGACCTGTGTAACTCTGATATTTTTACTAAATTGAATGTGACATTTTATAAAACGTCTCTTTTGAGGTCGTTTTCTGTGACTTGTGTTTTGTGCCCTGAAGTAGCACCCCAATGTTACTATTCCGCTGCGTTACCAGATTTTTGGGGGTGTTACATTTAATTTGAAGAATCATTTTAAAATACATATTCAAATATTTCTACCCCTCAAATAATGTCTCTTTTCTATTGAAAGAGTTGTAGACATTGTTTGAGAGATAAAATTCTCTTTTAAAATATTTTCTAGTGACAAATTGATATCTTGATTTATTTTGAGAACAACACATTTATACACCAAAAATAAGATTTCTTTATTTACAAATAACTGACTTTATTCCTACGATCAGTTAACACTTATTGCGATATATAGTAGAGCAGAGGTTAGTGTTGCAGTAAGTAACACAAGCCTTTGTATGAAGAGTATAAAGTAATTCTTACCCGAGAGAGACAATGAATGTTTCACGTTTGGAGATCATCGTTATCTTGTGATTCGAGACACTTCTTGCCTTAAAAGATGATGAGCGGGGTGTGTGTCTGAATAGCAGCAAAAGCGCATTGAGACATTGTTTGAGAGATAAAATTCTCTTTTAAAATATTTTCTAGTGACAAATTGATATTCTTGATTTCATTTTGAGAAACAACACATTTATACCACCAAAAATAAGATTTCTCTTATTTAACAAATAACTGCACTGACACGTACACTTATTGAATATATAGAGAGCACGGGTTGTGTTGCAAAGTAAACACAAGCCTTTGTATGAATATAAAGTAATTCTTACCCGAGAAAAATGAATTTCCCGTTGAGAGATCAAGTTTTCTTTTTGACGAAATACTTGCCTTTAAGATGATGAGCGGGTTGTTGTCTGAAATAGCAGCAAGCCATTGACATGTTTTGAAAACTTTTGAACTTCTGTTCGAACTTCATTTACAGCACCGTATCATTATTAAATGACATTTTTAAGGCCGTAAATGTTATCGATTTTCAGAAGACATGTCACAATTACATATTTTTGTATTTTTCTGGTTTTATAATTTTGTATTTTCTTTTAATTTTTTTTTATAAGAATGAAAAATCTTTTTGAGTTTTTATATTTTCTTACTTACATAAAATACATAGGATATGTGAAGAGTTACCACAATTACTCTTCCTCTTCCTCTGTCAGTTGTTTCAAAGTTTTCGAATACATACTTCTCATGCCAAGCTTTTCGATTAAGAAGTTGAATCTTTCTCGTGGCAAAGCTTTGGTGAAGATGTCCGCAAGTTGATATTCCGTCCTGACAAAGTAAAGTTCCACAACTCCATTCTCCACTTGCTCTTTAATAAAGTGGTATCTCACATCAATGTGTTTTGATCTTGAGTGTTAAAAATTGTTGCAGCATAAAGCGATTGCACTCTCGTTATCACAGTACAGAGGAATCTTATTGAATTTAATTCCATAATCTGTTAGTTGTGATCTCATCCATAAGATTTGAGCACAACACCCAGAGAATGCTATATATTCAGCCTCTGTACGGGAGATAGCAGTGCTCTTTTGCTTCTTAGATGACCAGCTGACAAGTTTATCACCCAAGAATTGTGCACTTCCAGAGATTCTTCGTCTAGTATCTTGATACCCGGCGTGGTCTGCATCTGCATATGTTGTTAGAGTAATGCAATAATCTTTCGAATACCATAGACCCATATCAATGGTTCCTTTTAGGTATCGAAAGATCCGCTTAACTGCATGTAAGTGATTTTCGGTAGCCTTTGCCTAATACCGGGCACACATGCACACTGCAAATACAAGGTCAGGTCTACTAGATGTAAGATACATTAAGGAACCAATCATACCATAGTAATGTGTAGGATCGACTGGTTTCCCCTGTAGATCTTCATCCAGTTTACTTTTCTCCACCATAGGGGTGTCAACAACATCAGTAGATATCATACCATATTTCTTTATTATTTCAAGAGCATAACTAGACTGGTTAATAAAGACGCCTCTAGGACTTTGAGAAATTTAAAGTCCTAGAAAGAACGACATTTTGCCCATCATTGACATCTTAAAAATTTAGAAGTCATTATTTTATTCATCACACACAACAGGATTAGATGAGGCAAAAATTATATCATTGACATAAATTTATACTAATAAGATGTCGCGTCCTGCTTTCCTTGTGAATAAAATTGGATCGACTACACCCTTAGAGAATTCTTGTGATAGTATAAAACTGAACACCATATCATACCACGCGCATGGAGCTTGTTTAAGACCATAGAGTGCCTAATTGAGCCTGTACACGTGCTTTAGCTTGTCTTGATCTACGAATCCTTTCGGTTGAGAAACATTAACCACTTTGTGTAGCTCGCCATTCAAGAATGCAGTTTTGACATCCATTTGATAGATTGTTATGTTCTTGTTGGCAGCATTAGCAATGAAGATTCGAATGGCTTCTATTCTAGCTATAGGTACAAATGATTCCTCGAAATCAATCCCCTCTTCTTGACGAAAGCCTTGAGCAACCAATCGAGCCTTGTTTTTAAGTACCCCCCATATTCATATTTCTTGGCTTTGTAGATCCATTTCAATTTGATCAACATTACACGATCTGGACAAGGTACTAATTCCTAAACTTATAGCCGTTTAAACTCGTGAATTACATTTTGCATTGCATCTATCCATGATGGTTCAGTTATTGCTTCTTTGAAATTTTTTGGCTCAACAGAAGTTATAAAGGTATCGAAATAACACCACATGGCGTCAGTCTTGAGTTGCTTTCTGGTGGAGACTGATCTAGAAGGATTTCCAATCACATTTGTTAACGGGTGGTTCTTGATCCATCTACCAAGAAGTTTAAATAGAGTGTTGGATAACTGTACATTTGAGGACGACTCATGTGAAGATGAGTCTCCATTGAGAATATTTTGAACTAGAGTGTATTCAAATAATGCAGGTTCTTTGTGTACATCAGCACCTTGAGACACGGAATTTTCATGAAGTGTTTCATAACAGGGATCATCTAAGTGTGTGTTTTCAATCTGTTCCGCAACACCTTCAGAAATGGTTGGAGATTAATCTTGTTCATGAGTTGATGAAGTGCTTGCAAATGGTGCATCTTGTTCAAGAGAAGTAGATACAATTAAACCAGTTGGATCAGCAGGTCTTCGAGTAGCAGCTACGGGAATTAGAGAAACAACACTTGTTGGAGGGTTAAAGAATTCATCAAACATTGGTTGGATCAAGAGATCCTAATTATTCTTTATGGGTGGTTCATAAGGTGGTTGTGGAATATGATTAGGCACGAGTCCTGAACTGAGTGTTCCAGGAGTCATAACTTAAGGCGCGGGTCCTGAACTGAACTGTTCAGAAGCCATTGCTGTCAACTCATCAAACGTGACATGAATTGTTTCTTGAATAAGTCGGGTTCTTTTGTTGTAGATTCAAAAAGCTTTCTTTGCAGGAGCATACCCAACAAAAATACCAATATCAGCCTTCACTTTCAATTTACCTAGATCCTCACTATCGTTTGTCGGATAACATAAGGAACCAAAGACATGAAGATAGGATAAATCAAGTTTCTTGTCATGCATAAGCTCATAGGGTGTTTTGTTGTAGCGGAGACGTATTAGGGAACGATTTTAGGTATAACATGCTGTAGAGACTGCTTCTGCTCACCAGAACAATGGAGCTTTAGACAAAATTAACATGGTGCGAGCAGCTTCCACTAAAGTCTGGTTCCGTCTTTCAACAATGCCATTTTGTTGTGGAGTGCGAGCAACCGATGTTTCATGTGTGATGCCGACATTCTCATAATAATCTCTAAGAGTCTGATTCACAAACTCAGTTCCATTATCTGTTCGGACATTTCGGACAGTTGCATTCATTCGAACTTGTATTTGCTTCAAGCATTTGATGATGGTCTCAGGAGCTTCATCCTTTGATCTCAAAAACTTGACCCACGTAAATCTTGAATAGTCATTGATGATAACTAGGATATATTACTTCCCATTTATACTCTCCATGCGCATTGGCCCGTAAAGATCCATATGCAGAAGATTAAGTTTTTCTTGATTAGTGTCATCAGCTTTGGGTTTGTGAGAGGACTTCTTGCTTTTTCCAAGAGAACATGCAGAACATAAATGATCTTTCTTGAATTTCAGCTTTGGTAAACCCCTAACAAGACCTTGTTTTGCTAACAGATTTAGAGTACCGAAGTTTAAATGAGACACCGTCGGTGCCATAACCAGCATTTAGTCTCAGAGGCTTTGGATAGCAAACAAATTAGAGAAGACTTCAGTATATCATCTAGAGAAATGGTGTATAAATTTGTGTCTCTTGATCCAGAAAGTAAATCAGCACCGTCTAAATTTCGAATATAACACGTGTGTTTTTGGAATGCAACTTCAAGATTCGAGTCTCATAATTGACCTACAGAGAACAAATTATGTCCAAGACCCTCAACATTGTAACCCTAGAGATTGTAACATTCCCTAGCTGATAATCGCCATAACCCATAATCTTTGTAATCTGATCGTTTCTAAATCTAACAGTACCTAAAAATTTGCTAATGAAGTTGATGAGTTGAAAGCGATGCCCGGTCATATGCTTGGAGCACCCTGAGTCCAGGTACCAGAGTTAATTTGTACGACCTGAAATTGACACGGGAAGAAGATGGAGCAGTGGAAACATTAGATCCCTAGTTTTGCATGGGTTTCGAGTGGTTATAAATCTTAGATCCTACAATCTTAGATTTACTACTCGACCCTACATTCATTGTATTTTTGTGTTTCCCTGATTTGTTACTACTTGGTTGTGTTTGCTTAACTTGTGTTGTTGATATAGTTTTCCTAGGAGACACTACATTAGTATAGATGATCCTAGTTAAAGGGCATGTATTTCCAACTATAGTGAAGGTTCGTCCTGTAGGTTTCCAACTATATCCAACATTAGTGTGAACATTACCAGCAGGTTTCCATATTTTCTTCTTTTTGCTCTTAGCATTTCTAGATTTCACAGATTTAGATTTAACACGAGCATTCACATCAACAAGATAATCCCGAACACATGAATCATGGATAGAATCAAACATACATTCATTGCAAGTAGCACATATAAGTTGAGAATTCGCATTTAGCACAGACTACTGAACATTCAAATTACAGACAGGTTTGGAAATACCATTTAAATTATTCAAACTAGACTTAGCAATCCTAGGATGGTCTTCTACTTTATTATTCTTCTTGTTACTACATAAAGTTTGCGGGGTCCTATCATTCTTTGTATTGATCCTAGGCTTTGATCCGCTAGCTTTAGTAGAACAACTTACTCCTGTAGAAGGTAACATAGAATTGTTAGTGGCCTGTTTTTCCTGTGGCTTGACTTGTTTGTGTGTGTTATCATTTGATGTTTCACATAGTTCTGCAAACCTAACTTTACTAGTCCTGTTCATTGGTGTAGCAGCAACTAACTTATCACTTATATGTTTTGTACTAGGACATGTAGCACTAACATAGATAAGCAATTCCTGGATTTGTGTGACAAACATACAAGCAGAGGCTAAGTTACTATCTAAAGGCCTTAGTTCTCTATCATCTTCGATGATTTATGGAAGTATATCAACATTTGCTTGTGTATGCTTAAGATAGTCTACATGTGCAGCCATATTATTCTTTATGCAAGGGGAAAGAGGTGGCAAATCTAATTTATAAACTTTTAAAGTAACTACATTCGAAGTATGCACCTTTTGAACACTTTCAACAATATTCTTTCCTTTTAAGTTCGCAATGTGTTCCTTCAATTTCGCAATCGAGACATTCTTAGCTTCCAACTGAGCTTGCAATTCATTTATTATGAAAAAATCCTTAAATTCAGGAGCATCTTGGTAATGAGATGGTCTGTTACTTTGAAAACTTTCTTTGTTTCGTTGCAATTTAATTTCATGAGAAATACACCGATTTTCAAGTCGAGAACATCGTTTCAAAAGTTCATTGTAAACAGCCTTTTCAATCATATCATTCTTTTTATCAAGCTCAGTTTGAAGTTTAAAATTCTCTTCATATTCATCCACAAAACTTTGTTCCATGGATTTATAATCATTAATGGCAGCTAAAGAATTAACAGCAGTATGCACTAGATCTTGAGATATAAACAACTTCATTAATCGATCATTATCATGAACAAGAGAGTTATTATTCGCAGGTAACACATTATCATGATGATCATTAGCATGCATTACAACATTCATAACATCTTGACAAATAATATGCTCTAGAAGATAATCATTATCAAGACTTAATTCCTTTTTCTCAATCTCAAAATACTTCTTATCTATAGAACATTTGTCAACCTCGGTTTCCATTTGATTAAAAATAGCTTTCATTTCTTTGATTTCTTTGTCCAAACCGTGGTCAAAAACTAAAAATATTCTTTCAACGTTTGAGCAAAAGGTTTGACATCTTTTTCAAAAGCTCCTTTATATGTTCAACCCCCAAGATCCAAATCTATTACCAGTTATGTTAGTATGAAAAGTTATAGTTTCATCAAATTTATTAACATGATCTCTCATTTTGTTAAAACTATCATTTACAATACTGATCGTTGGAAGTACACGAGGAATTTCCTTCTTTAAAACTAGTTCGGATGGAACTGGTTGTTTTACAACAATAAGTTGTGAAATAGGTAACCAATATGCTTGTTCTTCAGACAGTTGTTTCTAAGGCACAAAATGATTCTTAAAATGTTTAGATAGTTTATTTAAAGCCACATAATCAACTAGTTTAAGATTCACTTTGTGCTTCTTTAAGCATGGATCCTTTTGTTTATCTAGCATTTTTAACCTACTCTCTTTAGCTAATTCTAAGGTTTCCTCGGTATCAGGTTTAGACAAAGCAACATGAGTATAGTATGTCCATCATACAAAGTAGGTGCTTTTCTTTGAGCTTGAGCAAGATAAAAAGGATTTTGATAACCAAGTGCAGTTTTGTGACTTTTATCATAAAAAGCTTGAGGTTTTGTTAACATATGCATCGTTTGCGTTGACTGACCATTTTGAAAACTACATTGTCTAAAGCCTTCATCTTCTTTTGTAAATCAATGATTTCATCAAGATATTTATCTTCTTTTTATTTAGACTCTTTTTTTTAAAACATCAACATTTGTTGATAAAGTCTTATGACTTTTGTAACGCCCCGACCCAAAAGGGTAGAAGTATTACAAATATGGTGTGACATCAAAGGCATACATAATCATAACACAAGCATAAACAGCGGAAGCCTCAAATAATATTTCCATATTTTAGGGTTTAATATACAAAATCAACAATTTTCAAGGTTAAAAGTGTAAATATCAAAGTTTCACATTTTATTCAGATTATACCTTCCATTTTCTGTATTTACAAGTCAAACCCTTAATTTACACAATTTACATATTTAGCCCTTTTTGTTTATTAATTATTTAAACAATATCTTTAATTATCCATAATTACAAAACAAGTCCTTATAGATTCAAATATGACAAATTCATACTTTATACATTAAATACTAACCAAACCTTCCACTTTTCAGAATTTACAATTTCAGTCCCTCTATTTTAATTAATTAATTTCTAATTACTTATTATGTATAATTAACCATTTTAAATCCAAAATAATATCAATATGACATTTTATACCCCCCAACTTATTTTATACATAATATATTAAATATAATAACATGTCTAAAATAGACCCCATAGTTTCAGAAATTACAAATCACCCCCTTATACTTTTAAATCACAATTCGGCTAACTAATTAATTCACAAAACCCTAATTTAATTTTTCCCAATCACAAACATAATTATTATTCAATCATTGGCATTAACTTCACCTGGAAAAAATAGCAAAACATAAACCCTAATTTATTTTATCAATTTTCTTTCCTTTTTCCTTTTATTCGAAAATCGGCAAACCAAGAAAAATCCCCAATAATTATTCAAATCCTTCCTAAATTTTTCCAACAATTTATCTGAGTCATATATGATATAAAAAACCTTAGAAAAATATAAAATCA
The DNA here is from genome assembly GCA_026074375.1 of Tanacetum coccineum. Classification (NCBI taxonomy): domain Eukaryota; kingdom Viridiplantae; phylum Streptophyta; class Magnoliopsida; order Asterales; family Asteraceae; genus Tanacetum; species Tanacetum coccineum. The sequence continues at coordinate 39,177 of BQNB010031570.1, read as the reverse complement.
ATTGTACAAATAATTTTTATGCCGATTTCATAATTAGCTAAAAATTAGGGTTTCGAACATGTTTTAATTTATAAAATCAAAATAACATGCATGATAATTTTTCTTAAGCATAGAACGAATTAATATGATGAAAATTGAGATACAAAAATACCTTTGATGATTCTTGATGATTTAATGAATTATTGAACCCGGTTGCTTAATTCGAACCCAAAACAAATACCACAATCGAACCAAGCACTTTACAATCTTCCCACTATTTTTCCCACAATCCTTGACCTTCAAATCACCTTAGAAAAATCGTGCTTGCCCTTGGAAAATTCTTATGCCGCCACTTTTAGTTTTTAGGGTTTTCGGTATTATTGTTTTTAGGGTTTAAACAAAATAAAATGTATAAAAGAGTTATAATGGGGATTAGGCCGAATTTTTGGGCTTCCAAAAGTGAATAATCAGATTTTAAAACTTGCAATATTTATTTTGTACTTATCCATATTTATTTTATATTAATTGTAAAGTATAAATACATAAATATTAATATTTTCGGCTAAAGTATATATACATAATTATTAATTATTTTTCTTATATAATATAAGGTATTTTAATCTTACATAAATTTCATAATTGTCATATGTTGTATTTTCATAATTTCTAGAATTAAAATGAAATTTATGCATGCTTTTATGAAATTTTCTTGCATTAGGGGTATTTTGGTAATTTTACACTTGTTGAGATTTTTAGGTTTTACAGTTAGTATTGCTGGTTTGTAATTAGTACTGCTTCGTTTATAGTTAATACTGCCATGATTATATTAGTACTGCCAGTTGAAACTTTGTACTGCTAGCAATAGGCTTAAAGAAGGTTTATATTGCCAATAAAATTTTAGTATTGTTCATTGATAATTAGTACTGCTGGCAATGAAAGTTTGTACTGCTAGCTTTGTTAGATATCGGACAACATACAGTTTTTGGATCTCGTACAACACACACAAAAGGAAGTTACTACTGTTGTGGTTATTAGTACTGCTAGGGTTAGCAGTTACTACTGTTGGACTTAAACCAAGGTTTGTGTTGCTTGTATACTTCTAATACTGCCAATAGAAGGAGTTGCTACTGTTGGTTACTACTGCTTAGTTTAAGGGGAAGCTAACAGGTTATGATTTTAAATGTTCTTAAATGTTTAAAAGGCTCATATTTATTGGATTAATTGATTACGAAGAAGGTTGTTTATTACCTATTTGGAATTTAAGTGGAGTTTTTCAGATGCGTGTTCTTATCATATCTTAAAGTGGGTATTACACTTTGAAGATAACTTGTTCGTGCTTAGAAACCATGTGACGAAGACTTGACAAATCTAGCAAAGGTGTGTGATCTACAAACTTATGGTGCTCAATGCTCACATTTGCTATCACTTTAAGGAGTTACGTTGTTGTGCTCAGTGTCTCATAGAAGATGAGGATTTTGTCAAGTGGTTGCGATTTACTTATATTTTGGTCTTGGTATAAGTTTTGACGTCACGTGGATAGTACAAGACATAAGACACAAGTTTGGGTTATTCTACTTCTACATCAAGTTCGTTATACTTAGTTTTTCTTCATCAGTAATCATTACAAAAAGTCTATAGAATTGAAGATTCAAGAAATGGTTAACATATGGGTTTTAGGGGAAGCTTAATGTTAAAATATTTAACCATTTATATGCTACATGAGGTGAAGGTTTTTACTACTGCTAGTCATTATTACTACTGCTAGTGCGAGTTTCTATTACTCAAGTTTATTTTTCTTATTGTGCTTAATGGTGGGTAATTTGAGAAGTTAGAAGGCTTGGATTAGAAGTGTGATGGTTTTAACGAGAAATAGTACTTAAATCGATTGGCTTCAATTACGGATAAAGCGCCACAGGGTTAAAAACATACGGCTATAAAATCGGTCTGGCTCAAAAGTACGTATAAATCGTGTTCGAGCTTAAAAGCGCGTACAAATCGGTTTAAGCTTTAAAAGACGTATTAATCGGCTAATGACCAACATTACGTATAATCGCTTAAGCCAAAGTACGTATAAATCGCTTAGATGAACCACGTATTTAAATCGCCAAGGTATGATGTATAATCGCCCCAAGGTTAATCACAAACGTAATATATCGCCCAAGCTAAATACTGCAGTATAATCTCCTGAATCCAAACCACGTTATAATCGCTGATTAAACCAGATGTTAATAAATCGCCATAGGACTAAAATTCTAAAACCTTTAATAGAATTTCACCTTTTACGGTTTTTTTCTGAGAATTTTCTTGTAAACTAGTAGTTCTAAGCGTATAAGAAACCTTAAAAAATGCATACTTTATTGTTTTTTGACACAAAAAAGTTTTGAAATCAAGACTTGTACTTTAAAAACTTTGGAAGATCATTTGCTTGTACACCTTGTATAACTTAAGATACTAGGTCCTTTATACCAAAGTATAAAGATCTTTTAGTGTGTAATAGTTTAAAACAATAAAATGACTAGTAGAAAACTAAGACATAACGCACACAAGAAACAGATTATCACCCCATGGCTCTTGATACGATTGAAGAATATAAGTATTCCTTGAACAAACACACAAAAAGACTAGAAAGAGAAAAGGTTGAAATGAGTTTCAGTTTTGAGAGAATGTGAAAGAGAATATATTAGCTTAAGTGGAGAAAAATAAAACAAACCAACACCCTTTCCATAGGCATGGATAGGTTATTTATACATCCAATAGGGCCGGCCTGGGCTTTCCACAGGTTTTCCTTAACTAGCTCATCTAGTTTCCTAAATATTACTTAACGAGCTATTAACGTACCATGGAATGTGAACGTAATTTTTGTGGATCCTAACAGATTGGTATTCAGAGCCAAGAGTTTTTGTGAACTAGGTAGAATATCTAGGTTCCTTGGTCTATATAGTATGTGATCATACGTGCTTTTATGTGTCCTTATACATGCTATTGCTATGGGGCAGTTATGTGAGTATCATTTTGGCTTTGAAGCCTGCTTATGACATGGGTTACTCTGCCTGCGTTTGTTGTTCCCTAACATTTATTGTGACAGATTGGTATCAGAGCCAAGGTTATAGAGAACCAGGTAGAATATCTAGGTCTGGTCTATAACCAGTATGTGATCCTTACGCGCTTTTATGTGTGCCTAATACGTGTTTTTACTATGGCATATACCTGAGAACAATTTTTTTCTTGAGCATGCTATGATATGGCTTTACCTCTGCCCTAGGTTTATCGTTCCCTGCGTTTATGTTGTGTTGCATTTATTTTTTCCCTTGAGCTCTATTTTATTATGAGCTTACGTGTGTCTTTTCTCTGCGATTATCTTTTCTTTGCGATTACGTTTGCCTTACGTATATTCCCCCATTTACTTATATGGAAGTTGTCTATATAAATATTAAACTTTTCTAAGACATTGTGAGTGAAACAATGGTCTCGTTTATTTTCTAAGATATTGTGAATTGCACAATGGTCTCTAAAACTCTTCTAAGACATTGTGAATGACACAATCATCTCGTTTAGTTTCAACATGTTGTAAATGATTCAACGATCTCTAAACCTCCTTAAGATATTGTTAGCAATACAATGGTCTCTAAAACTTCTCATGATTTTTCTCATAGTACTAGTTTTGATGATATTAAAACTCGACATAGATTGACGATTTCGTTTATTATTTTACTATCCAACTCCGAGTTTGAACACTCGTCCTGAACTGCTGAAACGCATACGTCATCACGTAACTCCCCGCATAGGAACATGCCGATTAATTCGCACACAAATTTAACCCATCACCTCATAACATTCCATTTCTAGAAATACGACTTTTGAAATTCGATCTATTTTATTTTCTTTACTCCGTTCGATTTTGAAGAAAATACCGTCAAGACAAGGAATGAGTTCCACGAGGATCAAGTGCATTATAACCCAACGAATCGCTATTGAACCCAAAGCTATTGTTGTCTATGAGGTCAGAGCTGGCCATATGAGTAGAGATTTTAGGCACTTGTTTCGGTAACAACATAGAGGCCACAGTGGCAAATTAGAAACCTGAATATACCTATTATGAGTGTGGAAAAATCGAGACATTACAAGAGTGATTGTCCAAATCTGAACCGTGCGAACCATATTTAGGAGGTTAAAGCATGTAGGAACTCTAACGCAGTCAAAGATAACGCTGATCCTTAAGGAGAGATTTCCATACCTTGTCTAGTGAAACCTAAGTAGACTTAGACCGTAAACCTTAAGAGAATTGCACTAGTACTTCCTTGTAAATTTCGTGTATTGAGTGGATGTTTCTAAACCCTATGTTCATTTTGTGTCATGACGATTTCGTCGGTTACACTTCAATTCTCTAATAATTTATGTAACGTACTCCCCAAAATCTATTACCACCTTACAACTCATGTCACTATTATTTTATAAACCGTTTCACTAGCATAAACTATTTGGATGTTATCGTATAAATTATACTAGCATCGTCTTATAAACAGAGTTGCTGTCAATTACAAACTATATTTTTCTTCCTCGTCAGTCTACGTACTGTTTTGCTAAACAGCTTATCAGTCACTTTACTATCGTCTTATAAACTATTTCACTATTGGTTAACAAACTATTCTGATATCATCCTATAAACCATTTCATTGTCGTCCTATAAAATCATTTTGTCATTTTCCTATAAATTACTCTACTACTATCTCATAAACTATCTTTGTCATCATTTTACAAACTAACTTGTTTTCATCTTTTAACCGATTTTGTCGTCGTTTAGAAACTCTTTTACTATCATTTTATAAACCATTTCGCTAACACCTTATGAACTATCTTGATATCATTCTGTAAACCGTTTCGTCAACATCTTATAATTTTCCTACTATTACCTCATAACTTATCCGGCTATCGTTTAAAGAACTAATTCGTTTTCATCTTATAACCTATTTTACGGTTATTTATAAACTCTTTTGCTACCCTATTAAAAACTACCTTGCAGTCATCTCACAAACTATTTCGTGTCACTTCGTGAATTATTTCGTTGTCGTTATAAACTATTTCGCTGTCGATTTATAAACTATTTCGTCGTCACCTTATGAACTACTTCGTGTCTCTTATAAACTACTTACGTTGCCACTTTATAAACTATTTGGTTGTCAGCCCATAAACTACTTGTTACCATATTATAAACCTCTTTACTGTTACATTATGAACCGTACATGATTTTCTCGTAAACAATTTTGATATCACCTCTTAAACTATTTTACGCGATCCTTTAAATACTTTGTGTCGTTATATAAACTACCTTGTTTTCATTACCACGAACTGCTTTGCTACCTTATAAACTATATCGCTTATACCGTATAGGATTTTTTTTAAACGTAACATAAATTTGACAAAACGAGCACTTCATCGTTAGTTCTTAAATTATACATAGCTTGATCACCTATGTATAAATTCAGGAAGGACCATGCTATGCTGGGAGTAGTCACTATAAATTTTTGTCAAATTACCCTTACTTTCCATTTCTATTTTCTTTCTTTTCCCTACATTGTCAACGGGATTATATTATACTCGTGCGTTATTAATATTTTGCGTGCGTATCCTTGAGTCGTGTCGGTCATGTGTATTCGTATTCGTAAGCATCATAACTAAGCAGATCTTCCTCAACCTTAGTATATAGAAACACCATACCCTTAGCCGAGAGACCGAATCCTACTCCTTGTAGTCACGAAAATTATGAATTGTAAGAATTTAGAACGTAACGATGACCAAGAGAACTAAGAGATTTCCTTCAATTGACTTACCTTTTAGTGAGTTAGAATCATGTAAGTGATGAGATTCTCGTACCAACAAAACTTCTGATGGACCTGAAGCTAAAGCAAAGGACATAATTATTGCAAGTACATGGAACCTAACTGATAGAAACCTCGCGTCCGCTAAGATTAGCCCTTTAAGTGGCACCGTCCCATCTACCGTAGACATTAAGTATTCTGTTGAGTTAGCTGACGAAAAGGTCATAAGAGTCGATACTATCATTTGAGATTGTACACTGAACTTTCTGAACCATCCATTCAATATGACATGAGTATGAACTCGAACCCGACAATTATCGAGATCCGTTAAAAAGATCTAGAAACGCAATCATGTCTTACCACTCAGCAAAAATCCTAAAGCCTCGCTTGAACTACCTGAACTCATTCTTAAGTTATTACTTTTGCTGTTACAAATCCTTACGATCATGAACTGTTTGTGGAGCTAACCGACTTGTGCACTCTTGAGCCAATGGATTTGATTCGTCCTCGAACTAACGACTGGGTGCAGTATTCCGTCGCCTATCGCATAAGCTCTCCCACGAGCTCCTCCCATTGTTGACCTTTATTCTGGGGATATCGTTTCTCGAGATGTTCTCACTCTCCGCCTCCCATCACCATTTGTTATAGTTATTGTTGTTATGTATTCTTGTACTTTTATTTTTGATTCGCGACTCCATATGTTTGTGCCATGATTTTCAAATGATTAAAGTGAATATAATTTTTTTTATTGATAATTTTTAATGATTTCGTATATATATTTGTTCTTGTTGAGAGTATGTGAGATTTGTGAGTTGCAACCAAGATGACGATAAGGTTAGACTAGTATTATAGTGGATTTGGTTGATTAGTTTTGGCGTAAAAGAATTCAGTTAGATTGGAAAATATGGCGTCAATATGGTCGAGTTTATGGTCAAGTCTATGGTTGATTTATAAAAATATAAGTGTTGGACTGAGTTTTAAATAAGTAGTAAACGGATGTTTAAAAATGTTTCGAAAGGTTAAAACTTCAAGATTTTGATGTATAATTATTTCTTGTCGTTTTGAAATAAAAAAAAGAACGTAAAAATCGGCTTTAAAACGAAGGAGTTATGCTCAATACATTTTTCGGCTATTAGAAATAATATTAGGAATTTTGTCGAGATAAGGGTTATTAAGTGTCGAAAGTCTTTGAAAATATTCGTGGAGCTTCTTAATATTAAAACGAAGGTTTAGGATTTTCTAAAAATGATAAGTCGTTGTTGTTGGTCGTTTCTAAATATAGCAAGTTTTTATATATATTTAGCGAGCTAAGGATTTTGGTTAGACGCTAGAGTTTCACTAGTTCGTTTTGGAAATAGGGATCGATTAAATTAGGGGATGCTATTAACGTTCCGAAACTAAAAACTTTCCTAAAATGGAAACTTTCTATAAATAGTGACTTTTCGTAAGAACGTCGTAACATCTTCAAAAACTTAATAAGTTCGTAAACACACATTTTGTCTATTAAACTAAAGCACAAACATATATGGTTGTCTATTTCGTTATTAAACGTTGTGTGCAACGTTTTAACACAAATCTCGTCTATGACGCGTCTGATTTATTAGGTCCCGCGGATAGAGTCATTCGGTGTAATACTTATGACCGCACCGTTTGCTTACGGTGAATTGAGTCACGATACATCCTGGTAGTACCCAAGTAAGTTGGATACTTACATCCTTTAGCCTCGTCCGATATTAATCATCGATCTTTACGGACATCAAAAACTAGACTCTGCTCTTATACGTTTCAAACTTTATACAAACATACCCTCACCCACACTTTCTCCTTTGACGTTTTCACCATCGAGGGACTTCCCTTATAACACGTCTATAATATCTTTTTCTAAAATACTTATTTTGATGGATTAAATGCCTTGGTGAAACTTAGCCAGAGTTTATGTATATTAAGAAGTGTCGAAACACCGAATTTTGCTAAATGAAATTATCACCGCCATGTTTAAAACAGGTTTACTAAATCTTAAATATTTTCTTGGTCACACCATCGGTTAACACAAATCAAATCCCGGGACGGGATTCCTTTAAGGGGTAGGTAATGTGACAACCGGAAATTTTCAAAACTTTAAATTACTATTTTACCCTTTGACCTTTTGGGTCCGACTTGACTTTTTGACTTTTTGACCTTTTACTGGCACATAAAAACGATTACTGCGTAACCGGTAAATTTTCGGAACATATTTAAATAATAAATCATATTTATTATTACATATCTCTCATTACAAATTTATTTTTAATCAAGCTTATTTGAAAACGAACCGGAAGAATATCTCGCAAAATAGTGAAAACCACAGCAAAACGCGTTCCGTCGGAGAATATAAATTTTATCATATTTAATTATCATAATTTATTTAATAAAAATATTTAATAAATTATTTTACATTTGATTCAAAAATGTTTGTTAAAAACGCGAACATTCAAATTAAAGTTTCATTTTTCGAACAATGCTTGCCTGTGATAACCGATGACTATACAATAAATAACAAACATTTTAAATAAGTTTATAAAACATTATGAATTTGTAGTCGAGTGAATACAAGTTTCGTGTTTTGAATCATCCGTTAACTAGCCAAAACGAGTCCGGAACCATTAGTTTACAAAAGTTTCACTTTTGACCCCTGAGGTAATATTTACAAAATCCACCCTAGACTATCATGCCGGCGGAGGGTGAGGAGGGGAGTAGATGTGCGGGGGGGCTAGGTGTTCGGGCGAAGAGCCGCCCTTACATTTTGTTTTTATTAACTTTCATATATATAATAATAGCAACTAGGGTTTCTCATTTACCCTAGCTACCAACACACACACACATATACTTTTTCGGCGCTGTCATCGATTACATTGGCACACCCTCTGCGCGATCACCACACCAACGAAACCAACACCCCACTCATAGCCGCAACAAACACCGACGCCACCACACCTTCGCAACACCTTGTCACCATACCAACTCCACAACTCTCCCCGCGACACCATCACTACCAGCCACTCCTCCACCAGCCGACGCCACCCATTACCACCACACCATCTCCATCACCTCGCCACCATCTCTTCTTAGGCACCCAAAAGGGTGCGTTTGTTGTTTGGTCAGCCCCAAGAGGGTGCGTTTGATATTCTTAACACCATCATGGTGCGTTTGGTTTCCTCAAGTCACCAGCATGGTGCGTTGGGTTTTATTGCAGCACCACTAGGGTGCGTGTGGTTTGTATTAGCCTTAAGGGTGTGTTTGTTTCGCGTTCATTAGCCCAATAGGGCGTTTGGTTGTTATCAATAGCCATAGGGTGCGTTTGGGGTTTTCTTTCAGCATCAAGGATGCGTTTGATTTTAAAACCACCCATATAAGGTGCGTTTGGGTGGCAGTCGCACCAAAGGGGTGCGTTTGGATGTTCTTAGCCCATTAGGGTGCTTTTGGTTGGCTGTAAAACAGTCGTAAAGGGCGTGTTTGGTTTTGTTCTTTTTGTTTTTATTTCATTTCATTTTAGTTATTTAATTGATCTCGTCTAAATAATTATATTTTGAAACATGCGATATTTGCAACATGGATTAGTTAAAGAGGAAAAACGTTGAGTTTTGTTAATATGGTAAACGTTAAATAAGCGAATAGATCATGTCGAAATTTTTATAAAATTTTATACTTAGTAAATTTCATTATAATTGTATTATTCTAGAAACCCGATAAAAAGGACGAAGTAAAATGGTTTTAAGATTTAATAAATTGTAATTATACAATAACCCGGTGAATAAACAAAAACTACACTTTTACAAATAAGACCAATAGTTTAACTAAAACCTATCAAGGAAACGAAATACAAATTTATAAAATATTATTTTATAAATTCCCGACTAAAAGACAAAGTAATAACTTTTGTAAAAACTTTAAAAACGTAAACTATCTAAAATGTAACTTTAAAACGTATGTTTACTTTTATGCAAGGGCGTTTTATTAATTTAATTAGTGATTTCCGAACATGTGTCAAATTATTTTGTCTCAATTCTTTTTATCGCGTTTCTTATAGAATACTTGTAAAGTATTATATACTGCGACTTGTGCTTTTCGTTGTTGTCTTTATCATATAATTCACCATATGAATTATATAAGTGTTCATTTTTCATATGTAATATATACGGAATATATTACATATTTTGCGTTTGCGTTTCGACTTATTTTATTTAACCAACTACCAAACCACTACAACTTGGAAACCCAAATCCTTTATCAACGTGTCGCGTTGACGTACTCATCCATCGAAAAACCCAAAGTCATCACCCTAATCTAGTGGGATATAGCCGTTAAGATAAACTACAACTTCTTGGTCGAGCCGTTCTGATTTCCGTTTATGTTGTGCCTTATATGTGCAATTCTGCCAATTGTTCTGCAACATCAAGGTGAGTTCATAGCCCCATGTTTTACTTGTTTTACATATACTTTACTACTTTTGGGGTGAGAAACATGCTCGTTTACATTACTGAATTTCAAACTCGTATACATTGATTACAAACTGGTTACATGATTGATTTCACACTCTTTTACTTATGGATACAAATACCCAGAGTTTTTATGGATGCGTTGGTTCTTTTGACTTATAAATATAAGTACGCTAAATGTTTTACTTAAACCTATAAATTCACCAAGTTGACCGTTTTTAGCATGTTTTTATCAGGTGAATAGCTTTGGACTTCTTGACATGCTATGTGGAGTCTACGTGCAATATGATACCCTATTTCAAGACTTATCTAATTATCATACTCGTTGTCTTTTGAAAACATAAATTTCGCTTCTGCTATCTTTTAAAACTAAATTATGCTTCCGCTACATTTTACTTATGTTTTCGCAAATGTTTACTTTCTTTTAAATCTTGTAAAACTTATCTATTTTTAAATAATGCAAGGAGTTATGGTTTTCAAAACGTCCATTAGTGGTGGTTCTCTCATGCCTTGTGTTCGAAATATGATGACGTCACGCCCTTGGACACGTATTTCGTCCAGGCTCCGTCTGGAGGTGTGACAGATTGGTATCAGAGCCAAGGTTATAGAGAACCAGGTAGAATATCTAGGTCTGGTCTATAACTTGAACATTTCTGGATTACTAAATGCTTTTTCATGATACAGCGAGTAAGGCATATTCACAAATGAATTTGATCCTCATTTAAAATGTATTACTTAAACCTATGAATTCACCAACTTTATGTTGGTCGTTTTTAGCATGTTTTTATCAGGTGAATAGCTTTAGACTTCTTGACATGCTATTTGGAGTCTACCCTCAATATGATACCCTATTTCAAGACTTATCAAATTATTATACTCGTTGTCTTTTAAAATCATAAATTTCGCTTCTGCTATCTTTTAAAACTAAATTATGCTTCCGTTACATTTTACTTATGCTTCCGCAAATGTTTACTTTCTTTTGAATCTTGTAAAACTTATCTATTTTTAAATAATGCAACGAGTTATGGTTTTCAAAACGTCCATTAGTGGTCGTTCTCTCGTGCCTTGTGTTCGAAATATGATGACGTCACGCCCTCGGACACGTATTCCGTCCAGGCTCCGTCTGTGGGTGTGACAGTATCAAATTGGATGATGATCTTTTCTCCAACTGCCCAAATCTGAAGAATCTTACCTTGAATTCTTGCTATACGACAATTCGTCTTTTTGAAGAATTTGGAAAATTTAAAGAATCTCACCTAAATATATGTCTTTCTAAACTTTCTAACCTCACGCTTGAACATGTATCCTGGAATGTGGTGAATGTAGAAGCGCCTCAACTCATGAATCTCATAATGAGAGAAAGTTATTCTTCTGTAAACTTTTCTGCAGATGTCCTTTCTTTAGAGAAAGTCTATTTCACTATTACCTATCCACACAAAGCTCAAACTATTCTTGGCCTGCTTCAACAATTTCGTAGTGTCAAATTTCTTACACTTAACTTAGAAATTATCGAGGTATGTTGCTATTGGTTCTTTTATGGCGTGCATTAATAATTGATGTCTCTATAGAATTGGGGTGTGGCTTTTTTTCCTCGTATAGTTTTGCCTGTTGTGTTTTTGTTAGATTTTTGGTGTTGGTATGTGTGATGATCCTGGAAATCTTGCTTAAATCATGGTTAGTTCACTTTTTGTATAAAGTATTTCGACCCTATAGGTGCCTGGGTTGCACGAAATCTCTATCGGGATAATTCAAGAAGAGAAACAATTTGTGTCTAGGCACAACATCACAAATCAAGAACTTTAGAGGAATTGTAAGTGTGTTTTTTGTTCTGTATTTTGAGACCAAATGTTCCTGTACATATAACCACAACTTAATGACAGTTAATTTTAGTTTTTGGGTGGTTGAAGTTGGTTAAAACCGAACTTTTACTTTAAAACTGACATGATGTTATGGCGTAAACAAACCGGTTACGGCGTAACATCATAACTTTTCCACATGTTACGGCGTAACCATTAGTGGTTATGGCGTAACCAAAAAACGTTTTGATACTGACTTCATGTTACGGCGTAACCTAAGCGTTTAGGTTACAGCGTAATCAACCCCAAACTCTTTGTCCCTTACCCTGCATGGTTACGGCGTAACCAAAAGTGTTACAACGTAAACCATGCACATACTATCATGGTAGAGTTCGTATTAGCTCAATGAGTGTGGACTCCACACTTCTCTAACTCGTATCCGAGCCGAATATGAACTCTCAATGGTCCCTAGTAAATCATCATTACCTAAATGGCTGCCAATAACCGATCTCATCATCAATTGCTTCTTTCCAAAAAGTAGCATCTCGAGATTGCATAGCTTCATTATAGGTTCTAGGATCCTCCTCAATACTATAGCAGTAAGAGTATTGTGATCCAATTTGATCTCTTGATCCATCAACTAAGTATAGTTGAAAATCATAACCATATGATTTAGCTTTTCTAGCTCTTTACCTCTACGAGGTTCAGGAGTCTCACTTGGTACATCATCAGAATTTGGTATAATATCCTTTGGTCTAGGTATTGAAGAGAAACGATTCTCATCAAATATTGCATCTTATGATTCTATAATTGAGTTAATGGAAACAGAGTCATTAGGTTCAATAACATAAAACCTATATGTCTTGGAATTCTCAATATATGCAACAAAGATGCAGTCAATAACCTTTTCACCCAAAGTTTTCCTTTTAGGGTTTGGAAGCCTAACAACGACCCTACAACCCCAAACATGCAAAAATGACAGGTTGGGTCATTTCTTATACCAAAGTTCATATGGGATAGTCTTTTTCCTTTTATTAGGAACTCTATTCAATAAATAGCAAGCCATTAACATGGCTTCTCCCCAGAACCCCTCACTCAAACCAGAGTAAGATAATATGAAATTAACCATTTCCTTAAGAGCTCTATTTTTCCTTTCAGCCACACCATTTTGTTGTGGTGTGTAAGGAGATGTAGTTTCATGAATGATTCCTACGGATTAGAAAAATACAGGATCATAATATTCACCACCTCTATCCGTGCGTAAAGTTTTAATCAAGTCATTTTGTTGCAATTCAACTTCTGTTTTATAAATTCTAAATTTATCAAGGGCTTCATGTTTTGCATTTAGCAAGTAAACATAGCATAACCTAGAGGCATCATCTATAAAAGTTATAACATACTTTTTATTGCCCAAAGATGGTGTATCATGAAGATCACACAAATCACTATGTATTAATTCAAGTATGACAGATTTCCTTGTTATACTTTTAAATGGTTGCTTAGTGATCTTTGTTAACATACAAGTAGTACATAAAAAATAAAGGTGCAAGTGGATAGGATGTTGGAGAGTTAGGTTAGCGGGTTACGAAGCGAGGTAGGGAAACGGATGGATGACAAGAGTGGGAAGTTAAGGAAATAGATGGATGACGAGAGTGGGAAGTTTAATAAGCGGTTTAGTGGAATGGAACCTAAAATTGGTAGTTTGGAGGGGGTGTTGAATGGGAATGAGTGGTTGAGGACAGAGGAGTTTGATAAGTTTGTGGAGGAGTTTGAGGGGAGGAAAGGAGGGGAGATGGGGTTGGATGAGATAGGGCATTTACGAAGGGGGTGGTTGAGAAGGAGATTGAGAAACTTGCGGCGAAAGCTGCATGGAAGACTGCTGTAAGTGTGAATTCACTTGAAATTTTGTATCCCTTACAAATTTACTTGAAGATCCCTTTAGTGCTTGTATTTTTTTATTATTTAAAGTCATACAATAATATTAGGAATGCCGCTTTATTGGCTTTAGTATAGCATAACGTGGACAAAATCCAATCAATTTGTGTGTGTATGTAAGTTTCATTGTCTAGAAGATCATTCCATATGCTACAACATTTAACGATGTGATGATTAGATATTAATTATTCAAGGCAATATATTGCTTAAGCTTTACTAGGATATATGTAATGCAGAGTGGAAATCATCAAATTCTGTTTCTCAAATTAGCTTTGATCTTATGAGTTTACCCATAAACCACACCCCAACATATGATATTATGTTTTTTTGAACCATGTAGAAAACTGTACATACAACTAGCTCAAATTAAACCACATTTTCTAAAGTGGAGATGAAATACACATTTATCCTAATCTATACAGTTTACGTACGAACATTTATGGTACTTACTCAATCTACACAGCTGCATTTTCTTTATTGATATATGATTGGTACATTTTCCAAACCACAATTTATGCCCATATAGCAACCTAACATCATGACGGTTGCTTCAGGATTTTTCCTGGAGAAGAAGAAAAAACTAAACCATCAACAACTCTTAACCCATTAATTCCAATGACTTTCAAATCTCCATCAACAACCTTGTTGACCAAGCAACCACATTTAATCTGATACATGGATACCCTGCAGGATATTAGACCTCGTAAACTAATGGAAGAATTACATAAGTTGCTAAACCGGTGGAAAACAAATTGTGACAAAAAAATAGCCCATGTGGATCAAGGGGAAGTTGAGAATCCGAGGGCACAGCAAGAGAGTATAATTGAGTCCCAATCTGGAGAAAGGTTGACAAAGATCAAAAGCTATTAGTGTGATTTAACAAAGTGGTCTGAGAAATTGAATAAAAGGAGTTGTTACATCCTTTCAATGTTGTAGAAGATTGTAAGCTGACTGATAGAGCTGCCTGCATCACATAGGGCTAAGATGCAACCAATGTATTCTTGTCTGTATGCAAAGGCTGACACTTTTATGGATAATATGATGGATCGTGTGAGGATCTACTGTGATAAGAAGCCAAGATGTTTAAATGTCCACTGTCATGAACTTGCTACACCATCACAACCTTTTCCGTAGCAAATTGTAAGCTCTTTATTTATCAGATAATCCCATATTTCCATCTAATAACTTTATGTATCCTAAGAGTTTGGTACAATAATGTCTTCTGCTTTGTTTTAGGTTCTGATATCCTTATTCCCCTATTGCAATAGTCAGCCACCTCGACCTTGACCATTTTGTGCCACTTGGGAAGGCGAAGTTTTATCTTTTTGTGCTTATGAACCCAACTATATATTCAAGGAATTCCTTCTTTGTGTTTATCATCTGTAATTTAGACTATCACAATTTTGGTTTGTAATTACCTAATGTATCGAATTATGATACTTACTGGATGTCGATGACAAGCCCCATTATATTTTGTAATTCTGTAACATCTTGATGTGTGTACCATGAAAATGTTGTAATGCTAGTAATGGTTAAGATTGCCAATGGTTGCACCGGGTAGAAGTCATGTGGCAATGGTTGTTAACATGGTGGTCTTGATCCTTACATCTTGCATAAAATTTTGATAAGCAAAAATGTGGCTGATCATTTAATTCGAATGTGTGCATATATACAGGAAAAGTTAAACTACACATAAATTAAAGAAATAGTCCAGAAATTGTATCTTAAAGAAAATCAAATACTGACTTAAACACTAGTTTCTGCAAAACAACATTTGAGAAACTTTCATGATGTTAATTAGTTTAAACCTACCATAGGATGAATGCAAGAGCTTTGGTACTGATTTCTAATTAAAGTTAGATTGTTATTGTTTAACTGGTAAGTAAGAAGAAACACCCCTATAAATGCTGATACAGAGCACTTAAATCAGCATTTCAATGCTTATGCATTTTAATTTTTTCCAAATATTGTGTTTGGTATCTTAAATGAAGGAATTTAAAATTTCATGAATTTTGAAAATGAAGAGATTAAAATGCCTTCAAAAAGTGAGAAATTTTAAGTTACATGGAAACATTTTTTATAAACTTTGTATCTCGTTGTTTTGGTTGTATTATTTTTTTTGTTGTTTTTTATCAAGGGAAACCCGTCACTAGGGGTGTAAGTCGGGTTGGGTTGGTCGGGTTCGGGTCAATTCGGATTAGGTTAAAGTCGAGTCAAGGTTCAAAATTTTATACCCGAACCTGACCCTATTTGAATTCGGGTTAGTCGAGTTCATGTCAACTCGGGCCAAGTCTATCTCGGTTTAGGTCCATTCGAGTTCGGAGCAACCCAAATATGAGTAAAATGTAATAAGAATGCCTTTTTTACTCGTTAAATAGAAAATTTATATTAAAAATATCAAATAACTATTTATTCGGGTCAATCGGGTTACTTAATTGACCCGAATAAACTGAATACATTTTTGACCCGAGCAATCCGATCCGAATAACCAAAATTAATTCACGAACCAAACGCCACCTAAGGGTTTGAAATAATAAACTTAAAGAAGTGAAAGGGCAAGGCACATTCACTCAAATAACATCTTCATCCGTAGTAAACCATTCATATGGTCTCACTAGCCATTAGATACTCGTTGGCCAACGCTTCCACATCAACGCTAATTGAAGATGTCGACGATGTCTTCGCTTTCCGTTTCCTCTTTGCTTGGTTCGTGCCTATGGGACGACTTCGACAAACTTCTTCCACTTCATCTTCCTCATCCCCGGCTATGGTATTCAAATTAAAACTACACACTCCTGACTCCTTTGTGTTGATATTGCCGTTCGACTTGTATCTCTTCCTCTTTTTCTCCTCCCTGTCTGCCATAGAATTTGGAACTTCATAGATAGTCCATTTATCACATTTTCTTAACTCCTCCGAGCATTGAAGAAGTGTAAAATGGACTGAATACTCAACTTGATATTCTATTAGTGCCCTATGAATATAACATTTTGGTTTTAGGTTTGGGTTTAGTTTTTAAAGTAAAAAAATTAGGCCACCAGAGTAATCATCGAATGTATAGTATACTAAATGCATGAAATCATAGATTGAATATTGGAAACTTTTCAGCATAGCTGATATATAAATTTGACTTTCTTAGCTGTATGAACCAAAACTATGTTCAGGATTTTATTGAAGTTTCAAATTGTGGGATGATTAATTTTTAAAGTCCTTATACCTTTTTCTAATGATATTGAGAATATTGCTATTAATTATTGCTATTTTTATAGAACATCTAGACAAACATGTACGCCGTGTGTGCGCCCGCACGCACGTGTTTGCATCATTCATAATTAACAACTCAAATATTTTATGTTCATATTGTGTTGAATTAAGATTTAGATTATTATAGTGTAATAATAATGGAAAAAGAAATTCTTAGTAGTTGATTATCATATGATAGGATGTAAATGGGCGTTGATCGAAGTCTAATATTGCCATATGTACGTGCAGGATCAAAGATCGTCTTCACAAACAGATACCATGATCCGTGGCGACATGCATCCAAAGCATTTTTACTTTTTTGTTGATCAAAGATCGTCTTCATAAAAGATCGTCTCCACGAATAGTAAGTCTCCAACCCTAATAATTTATCTGATTTATCTTCTCATTTTTACTTTTTCGCCTTATATTTGTTGGGATTTAACAAACTAGGTAACCAGTTTAGCTACGAGTACGCAGCAGAATGGATCTAGTTTTAGCACATAAGATTAACACATAATTAAAGGGAATTAAACTAACCTTTAAGCTTTAGATAGATCCTGAATAAGCAGTTAAATTACTGCCTCTACGGTTGCTCACACAAACACGTCAACCGAGTACGAGTTGATTGCTAGTCTACCTTCACGAACCAAACACCACGTGTCTTGAATCAATTACCAAACGCACCCTGTGAGCTTCTTGTAATCGAAAACCAAGTAAAACCCTAATTAGGGTTTTAACCAAAAACCGAATAACCAAATTCGGTTTAAACCAAAAACTAAAGAAACCGAAAACCCTTGTGTGGATTTTGTGATCGCCGAGCAAGGGATACCACCAAACAGACTCCTATGTGTGATCTTGTGTTGTCAATCAAAGAGGACAAGAAAACCAAAAACCCTTGGAGGGGTTTTGTTGAATTCGGTTGAGGGAACAAAAGAACCAAAAATCCCTTAAAGGGAATTTAGGGTTCGGTTAGGGTTTTGAGGGGAGAGGAGAGCACCGAAACAATTTAGGGTTTAGGGATTTGATTTGTGAATCAATGAATGAAGAATGAGGTGAGGGGTATGTGTTTATATAGGCACATAACCCTACCCCAATTCTTGTAGGACAAGGAAAGAAAAGTTTCCTTTTCCCCCTTTCTCTTAGCCCAAAACAAACCAAACACCCCTTTTGAATCCTTGAGGGAGTCAGCTATAATAGGCCACCCCCCAAGTTCAGGTCTTGTTCATTTAAGTCCCTCAGGTTCATATTTTAAATATTCGTTATACTTATTAAACAATTAATGGTAAATAAAGACTATTTAAAAATTATCGTGAAGTAAAACATACTCTATGTGTTTAACGCGTGTGCCCCTAATAGGCTCACGTATTTCTAACGTATAACTTGTGGAACCGAATACTAAATTCCAACAGCTCCCACTTGGGAGGCGGAGTAGCAGGCTTGCAGATATACTGATAATTGGCAACGTCTAGCAAACACACACAATTACCTTTAGATTAGAAATACTTGAGATAAAGTTTCAGGAAACATCTCAGCTTATAATGGTTAGTTTATTTCTTGCTTTAATCATCATCCCTTTGTTCTAGATACCGTTAAACCATGGATATGGATCCTAACTCATTCCATATAGTTTAACATTATGTTTCTCGTTATAGAAATAATTTAGATTTACCAAATGTAATCAAGAATCATCTTGTATTACCCTTTAGGCACGACCATGCAATTATCTGATTAATTTTGGAGAGGGCCCATGGTATCTTTTTGCACATATCAAGTGGAGGAACAAATTCTTTTTTGACTACAAGTGTTGCGGATGCTGCTTCACATCACTTTCAAGAATAGCCTTTATGACTACCTTATTTAGGATAGCGTTTGACTTAGACTCAAAAAGTGATATCCACACATACAGAACTTGCTTGCATCTCAAGTCTAAGGATGGATTTTAAACCATTTTTTGAAATTTACTCATGACAGGGATCCAAAAGTATATATTCGAAGGTGGGGTATCCAATATGCATCCCTTGTGAATACACATGAGTTTGGCGGTAACAATCCTTATATTCAAAGAATATAACCAACACTCACATTTGCCTTACATAACAATATTCCTATATTGTTAACCTACAATGGATATATTTAGAATGATAAATCATTCATGGATTTAAACATGCAAATATAGTATAACAGTTATTATATGAATGAAAAACAAACACCAAGTATCTTTTATTCATCAGAAAGTAAAAACTGTCTTATAATTCTAAATTATCCAAATATTAATAAACACAGATTTACATGAGACTACTAGCTGGTATCATTCCTTTTTCTCAGTCAATTCAGATTATTTAGGAAATGCTAAAGCCTTTGTAAAAGGGTCAGCTAAGTTGTCATCTGTGTCAACTTTTTCTATCCTCACATCACCCATTTCTATCATTTCTCGAAGATAGTGAACTTTTGCATAAAAATGTCTTGCACCTTTAGTGACTCCATAGTCTTTTGCTATTGCTATGGCTCCAGTATTATCACAATACATATTTATGGGTTCTTTAATTATGGGAACAGTACCAAGCCCAAAAATGAATTTACAAATCCATATAGCCTCTCTCGATGCATCAAAAGCAGCGATATATTCAACATCTATAGATGAAGCTACAAAAATACTTTGCTTTGTGCTTTTCCAGTCAACAACACCTCTATTTAAAACAAATACATATCCAGTCTGAGACTTTATGTCATCAGCATCCGTTAGATATCCAACATCAGTGTAGCAAGAAACCTTGAGCTCTCGTTTCATATCACCTCCATAAACAAGAAACATATCTTTAGTATTGCGAAGATACTTTAGAATGTTCATAATAGCAGTCCAGTAAGCATCACCTGGATTCTGTTGAAATCAACTTGTTTTGTTCTGAGCAAACGCAACATCAGGACGAATACATCTTACAACATACATAATTGATCCAACAGTCGAAGCGTATGGGATATTTTGCATGCGCTGAATTTCAGCAGGTGTTGAAGCACCTTGAGATTTACTAAATTTTAGCTTTTCTTGCATTGGGATCGTTCCTTGTTTAGAATTTTCCATATAAAATCTGTAACACCCCCATTTTTACATATAGCAGCGGAAGCTAATCTGGGGTATTACTTCATAGTACAACAGTCATAATCATAGAAAACGACTCACAAGAGACGTTTTTAAAAGATACGTTATCATTCATTTAAAATCAGAGTTTTACAAAGGCAGGTCCCAAAATCTAGTTACATACAATGTGAATGATAACAAGTTTTAGCCATCTTCAAGTCCATGCCACTCCGTGCCATAAGTTACTCAATTACCTGAGATAAACATGATAAAAAGTCAACACAATGGTTGAGTGAAATTCATAGGTTTGAAATGTAATAGTTAAATACAAGTTATCATAAGTAATTGTTATAAAAGCAATGTTATAGTAATGTGTTATAGTGTGATATTGGGTTACGTTGTTATACACCCGTTATTTGTAATAATTGCAACGAATACAATTATCATGGCGAATACTATTATCAGGGGGGAAAATCGTATAAGCTCTTGGACACTCAAAAACTGGACTATGTGTTATATATACCAAATTGGTTGTGTTATATATATGTTATTGAGCACCCCGGTGAAGGTAATTGCATATTACTATGAATTTCATTTTTAGTGTGTTTGTGTTACCGTTCCGGCTAACACATTCTGGATTCATCACAATCCCGTGAGATCTTTTCCACAATTATTGCGTTACCCATATGTGATTTAATGGTCCATTGATATATGAGGGGAATTTTGGCATATTGTAACTTAGACATTTATGTTGATGAGTGTGTAGATGTCTTTTGGAATACCTTGTAGTAAGATATTCGTAGCACGAATGTTAGCTTTATACCTGTCCTTTTGTTCAGCTGAAAGACCGGCAAAGACTCTAGCACGTTCTGGACCTAGATGAAATGCACCCTCACCTCCTTTAGTAAGGGTATCTCTCATTGTTCCCATTTGAAATGGACCTTCATTAATGGACTTCATTATATTCTCTCCATTATCCTTTCCCAGATAGTACAGACGTATACGTTGTTGCCAAGATTCAAAGTCTGTTCTATCAAGCATTGGTGGGCGTGTATTAGAACCGACACACTGGATATCTTCTAACATACTAGACATCTTTTTTTATTATGATATGATATGTTTTGATCGATCAATGATTAGTGAGTATACATTAAAAGTGGTGAGGTTAATGTATTCGTTTTGTGTTTAAGTAATATTAAGTCCCAAGTTTGAATAACTTCCAAATTGCAAAAACAGTCGCATAACTCGCCGCTAGTGGTACCAAACCGCCGCGAAGAATATGAACAAACCGCCGTCAGTTGTAGTAAAGCAACCCGCTGCTTTTGTCAACCCACTGTCTGAATCAAATCGCCGTGCTGACAAACCGCCGTATACAATTTTGAGCAACCCACCGTAGAGTTTTCAAACCGCCATAGCTTCTGTTCGTATTTTTCTAATAAAATATTCAAACCGCCTTCAACCTGTATAACTCGCTGCCTATAATCTTAGCAACTCGCCGTGGAAAGCAACCCGCCGTGTCAGACAGTTGGTCACCTACTATATAAATTATTCATTTTTAATCAACTTGCCACGAAGAATATCTGCCAACTCTCCACGAAGAACGACGAGTTTTATCACAAAAAACACCTATAAATCACCCTTTTGAACGATTTGTTTTGATTTCTTTTGCACAACTCAGTACTACAAGGCTATAGTAACTAGTAACACCCAAACTTTAACATAACAAACATCAAAATCTGGAGAATTAAGAAAAACGAGTTGCAAACCTTAAAAGCACTCTTTTTGATCTAAATCAAGAAAGAAATCGCACATACACACGATCTAATCATCCCATAAGCTCTGATACCAATTGTGGTATATCTTATATCATAACACGGGGTCGATTCTTGGACTTGGCTAGTGTCTAGAGAGAGAAACACATGAGAGGTTTTCTAGAGAGAGAAACAAGTGTGTTTAAATGGAAAATGAATAATGACTAGCTCCCTCTTCCAAAGTTGGAAGAGGAATATATATAGTTCTTACAATATATCGGGTATTAGTACCCGGTTAATTACCGAAAGTCATACGTTAAACTATTAACTACGAGCTATTAATAAACAGTTAAATACACTGGGTGACCGAGTCTTTTTCTAACATCTAACAATCTCCCCCTAAGGGAGGTCACCCCTGAAAATACTAAACTTAATCACTTCAGTCTTTAGCTCGTAGAGATATGATTCTTCTTTTAATATCTTGTACGTTTGTGGCAGAGATCTTTTGATTTATCATTGACTTGTCTTTGATTGTGATCTTGAGCTTTCTTGAGATCATCGGCCAAACATAATCTTACATCATCTTGTAATGTATCGCCATTTTGTGCACTTGTGAAGAAATTAATGATATCAGAGTTTGCGGAAGCTTTGACACCTTTATGAGATCTTTCTTAACTTCATAACAAGTGTAGGTCGTGTCTTAGCATTTGGTGATTGACTTGACATTTCTGTTACTGGTAACTCCATTTCCATCTCCATCTTTAAATGATTCTGTAATGAAACAGTTAGCAATAAAGAGAAAATTGATTTGAAACTTCAGTCTTAGTGTTAGATATGAAAATATTTTGTAACACTTTGAGAGTTTTGATTGTTTGTCAAATGTTCAATAACCGTCAATTCATTCCCTGGAACAAGTTTGATTCACGTAGAATCGCACCATCGTTGCTTTCCAGTTGACACAAGTTTGATTCTTGTAGAATCGCACAAGTCACCTACCAAGAGCTTGTTTGATGTAGGCTCTAGCAGGATTTCCATCTTCATTGTGAAAATCTTCGTTTCACTCGGATGTTCTGGCAATATCACAAGGATAATGCGTAGGACTCTTAGGATAGTCTTGTTTCCACAGTGTGTGAAAGACAAGAGAATTGGATATGTGTCCTAACGAGATTAATTGACGATCTCTTGGCTCTAGACTCAATAGTGCGTTTTGGTTCTAGTAATCGGAGGCTGGAGCTGACTGCCACCTTTTCAATATCAACTAACTCGGAGTGAGAAAGTCAATAGATAACGTGTTTAGTCTCCGTGAGAAATGAAACAGAAATCTTTTGAGAGATTCTGAGTGGCTAGGGAGGGTTGTGCATTGCATCACTGGGTCCATGATGTCGATCTTCAATGTCAGCAATCATCTTAGTGATTCTGGCAGCATATGTATTGACCCGGTTTCTGCCTAAGTGTATGGAGGGCTTCTTTCTTTACACCCTTTATCCTTACAATTCTTTTTAATTCTTCAACCCCTTCAGTGCTTACCGAGACTTCATGACTAGAACCTTGTTGGGTTTATTCCAGTACTAGCTCCATCTCAGTCGGCACTTTTCCCTTATTCTCACTTTTACTCCTTTTATATGTCATACCTAAGGACTTCTACACTAACTAGTGGATTGTCCCTGGGTAGATCCCTCCGGTTTTGGCTGGATCATTGGGAATTGTACCTAACCTTACCAACCTTATAACTCCAATAAAGTAAAATGCATGGTCGGTCTTTTGGTACAGTTCTCCTTTCCATAAAACCAATTGAAAATTCAATTAAGGTACTTATGATATAAATATCAAAGCGTTTAGTACCTCGATCGTTTTTTGATTTTTTTAGAAACGCTCCCCCTCAAAATGTGCTTCGGTATTCGAAATTGTTTAGCACGTTTGGGCGGAGTATATACATGAGTCCTAAAAATCACAATTTTTATTATTCACATATTTTAATCACATTTTCTCCCCTTATCAAAAATTTTAAACCCTTTGACATTTTGGATATCAATTGATTTAAATATGTTATAAAAATTAGGAGAAAAAATGTGGCAATTATTCACAAGTCGTGTAAGAACTGCTCCCCCTCAATCGCTGAGGGTTATAAATTATTCCTACACCTAATCATCAAAGAATATATTACTTATTACTGTACAAGATATATTATTCACAATAAGATTATATTGACCTCATTATCGTAGTGATGTCACGTTGTTCTGTTGATCAGTCTGTAGTCAATATCTCTTATTCTTCCTTCGACAAAGCTTTCCAGATTTCGAAAGATTCTCCTGATCTTTAGTCTTCTTTCAATCACCTCGAGAAAGTCTTCACTCCTTCTTTTTTCGTCCTTAGTCCATTTCCTGTTCTCCATGCCCTTATTGAATTTGAATAGCCTAAAATCTTTCACCATGAAATCTAGCTTGTCCTGAATTCTCATCAACGTTCCATCGCTAAACTTGTGCACCTCATCTATTCTCATCATCTTCTTATTATCATCTCTGTCTCTGTAGATTACTGCTCTAGGTTTGTTGACAATGGTGTAATCTTCTTTGAATAGAAATTCAGATGCATCCTAGTTCGGTTGTTTCAGATTGAGCTTTATTTGATAGCTCTCAACGCCTAGCTGCAAGTCTTCCACACGTTTCCTGATGACAATGTTTCTAATCCACATGTTGACTGCGGTGTGTAGATTACCTTAGTCAGAATTAGATGGGTGGCTGGATTAACCAAATCAACCTTATCAGTCAGCAGCTTATAACATTCATCCATCTGAAACTGAAGAGAGACGCTGTTTTTGTGAAAGGATTTAACCAAGTTGAAAGTTGGACCTTCCAAATCAGCTTTGCAGAGCTTCTTCTTTCCTGTTCGTTTGCAGAACCATTTGATGAAGGATCCTATATCACCCGTCTTCCTTTGAAGCTTGTTCTCCTCGGGGTCTTGATACGTTGTGGCGTATACATTTGCCCAGTTGTTCTATGGTTCAGGGTAATCATTTGAAGGAATGGTCCATTCTGGTTCAGGTGTTGCCGGTCTTGTCACACCCCCAAAATCGGACGGCAGAGGAATAGTAACATTAGGGTGCGACTTCAAGGCACAAAGTACAAGTCACAGAAAACGACCTCAAAAGAGACGTTTAAATACCTTCTGACAAGATACTTTAAAGCAGATCCTCAGGAAGGCTTTTCGTAAAACATGGTCAGCTAATGTAATTCAGTTTTGACAAATATAATTCAATTAATAACCAATTTCAACCTGTTCCTTATATTAAATGATACCAAGTATGGATGTGCTTTGTTCGCGAAGATTGTACTGGGTTGCATGATATATTATGGCTGACTGAGATTCGTCAATACATCGGTATTGTTGTTTGTAGTTGAAGCCATAATCTTAAGTTGTGTCCTCATCCACATTACTTGAGCACAACTTGCAGATAACGCCACGTACTCGTTCCTCTGCTGAAACATTGCAGTGCAGTTCTGTTTCTTTGACATCCAACTTACTAGCCTTATCACCAAGAACTGTATCCCTCCAGATTCTTTTCCGAGTATCAATGCATCCGGCATATCACGTCTGAAAATGCAGTTAGCTTCAAAGCAGAATCCTTTGGATACCAGAGTATCCTATGTAATGGTACCCTTTAGGTATTAAAGATTCTTTTAACCTCCTTGAGGTGCTTTTATGTTGGTCGTGCTTGATAACGTGCACAATAGCATACTGCTTGCACTAAGTTTGGTCTACTAGATGTCAAATACATGAGTGAACCCATTTTACTATGAAATCAATTGGTCTACGGGTTCCTCCACTCAAATCTACATCAAGTTTGGGTTTTATGTAGTCCAATGGTTGATACCAATGGAGTGACAATTGTCATTATTAATTCTTTTTCAGAATTTCAAAGCATACTTGGCCTGATTGATAAAAATACCTTTTGGGGACTGGTGGATCTGTAGTCCTAAAAAGAACTTCATCTCCCCCATTAAGGACATTTCAAATCTACTGTGCATTAACTTTTCAAATCTTTTTGAATATTTAGGGTTTGTAGACCCAAAAATTATGTCATCAACGTAAATCTGCACTAGTAGAATATTATCCCCGTATATTATCATATTGAATTAGAGTTATGGGTCATTGTACCTTAGTAAAGCCTTTGGACATCAGAAAGTTGGAAAAGTTCATCATACCAGGTCTTGGAGCTTGTTTTAATCTATACAAAGCTTCCTCAGAAGGTAGAACTTTTTCTGGATGATCTGGATTCAACGAACCCTTCTGGTGAGCAACATAAACCTCCTCCTCATGGGACCCATAAGAAATGCCGTTTTTCAACGTCCATCTGATAGATTGGAAAAGACAGTGTGCTGCGTGGGCAACGAAAAATCCGAACTGCTTCAATGCGCGCATCTGGAGCAAATGATTCTCAAAATCAATAACCCTTCCTAAGCATAACCTTTAAGCCACACGTGCGTGCTTTGTTTGCTAAATACAGTCTGATCTTCATCCTTCTTGTCTTTCCATAACCACTTTAGCTTTATAATCATCTTGACCAAATGAGAGTTTGTCACTAGTTCCCAGACTTTTATCTTCGAACTAATTAAGTTTCCTCCTGCATTGCTTCGATCCAAGCAGAATCAACCTTGCCTCTTAATGTTCTTCGCTTCAACAATACTACACCGTGAGAGCGAACAAACACAATTTCAGGATCTGTGGCAAGCATGTCGACTTGTTTTGAACCGGCATGGTTGGATTTCCACGAACTTGTTCTAATGGATGATCTTTGGTCAATCGGTAATCATGACTTTGTGGTTGAAATGAATGCGCATCAGTATTATCAATGATGTGTAAGGAAGACTTACCAATTTCTTGTACCCGTGTACAAAAAGGATTGAAAAAGTCATTTTGTTAAACCGATGCATTCGGTGCTTGATCATTGTTGTTTTCCTTAGCAAGACCGTGTGTTGGATTGTAATAATCTTCAAGTAAAGGACTAAGAGAATTCAAACCCTAGTTTGGACGATCTGTCTTTTCTGCTGTAGGAACAACATTTTGTCTTGGGGGCACGGGGTCAGAGTTGTCATAATCTGACGCCTTTTGTCCTTGAGGAACGAGGCCTGAAGAGACATTTTCAACAGACATCTCTTGTCGTTGTGGTGCGAGGTCTGAACTGTTGTGATCAGACATCATTTCTTTGATTTCATCAAACTTGATATGAATGGACTCAACTATTAAGCGTGTTCTCTTGTTGTAAACATGATATCCCTAGACCTGTAGTAAGAATATCCCACCATGACACATGGATCCCCTTTTTCTTTCTCTTTATCCCAGATTTTCCCCATCTCTAGTTATGTAACAAATGCAACCAAAGATGTAAAGATGTTTTATTGAAGGTTTCCTGTCATTAATGAGGTGATATGTCGTCTTTCCATGAGTCGAGATGATGATTGATCTGTTTTGAGTATAGCATGCGTTGCAACTGCTTCAGCCCAAAATGATAATGGAAGCTTAGAAGCTGAGAGCATTGTTCGAGCAGCCTCAACAAGAGTGCGGTTCCGTCTTTCGACAACGCCGTTCTGTTCAGGTGTTCGAGGAGTGGAAGTCTGATGTTCAATGCCTTCTTCTTTGAAATAAGCATGGAGTGTCTTGTTCAAGAACTCTGTGCCTCTGTCAGTACGGACACTAATAACTTGAGCTTGAAGATTGCGTTGAATCATCGTGAGAAAGTCTTTGAGGACTTCTGGTGTTTCATCCTTGGATCGTAGAAAAAGAGTCCAAGTGTATTTTGAATAGTCATCAACAATCACCAGAATATGTTTCTTCCCATTTATGCTTGCAACCCGCATTGGACCACACAAGTCCATGTGAAGCAAATTAACATGCAAGAAAGCGGAGGAGCTGGTAAGCGCGAAGCGCTATTTAGAATAAACCTTCTCCTTTTGGGTGATGTTATTAGGATCAACCCGCCTTAAACTTCCCTTATAGCACGTAACCTAGAGGTGAGCCGCTTAACAATTAACATCTTGGTTTCTTTTGTTGGTTATTTAAAAAAAAAAATTGGTATTTAAGATTAATTGATATAATATTAACAAAAATCGAGAAAATAAAATATTTTTGTATTTTTATATAAAATATACACAAAGTTGTTTCAAAAACCTCCCGGGTCGTTTTCCCTTGATGAAGCGTGAATTGATAATCGGTTAAGTCCGTGATAGCGTGATTTGAATGGTTTAAAAGTTTTTGATTTGGTTTCTAATTCTACTAATGAAAACGAATAAAACATGTAAAAACAAGTTAACAATAAAAGTATTTAAAACACTTAAGAAATAAAGCACGAAAACGTAAACGGGAATTAATAAAACGCGACATTTAAGCAACTATGACAAATTTAATCCTTACGAATGCAAATTTAATTTTTATAACTCCTAAATGACAAAAGAAAATTTTCAGAAAAAGAATTATATTTTTTTGATTTTTATTGAGCGCCTGGTGTCCTCCCGCTCCAACTGTGGGGGAGTGTTAGTAGTTATTATTTGGGTTAGATGGTATTATTTGTATTGGGCTCAAGCCCTCGTTCTAAATTAGTCCATATATTACTATATAATGTATTGGGTATTCATATTTTATGATCATTTGTAGAGTGGTTTGTACGATTCTCTTGTTTGTTGTTTAATATAAATAATATAAACATTTTGAAACATGTAGAATAAATTTATGCACTTGTAAGCTGTTTAACATGTATGTGTGTACTCTAAAGTCTGAACCAAACATCAATATAAAGTCCCTTCTACAAGAAAGGTATAAAAAATGATAGGAAATTAGAGAGCCATAAAGCTTAAAAGGAACAAATATATATAGATGTAAATGTGAAAGTCATAAAGGATTGGAATTTAGAAATAAATATGACATGCCTTTGATTGGTTGTTGATCCAGTATGAAAGTTATAAAAGATTTTTGGATAATTGTCAATTTGGGTCCTTCATTTTTAATTAACACAAATTTTGAGGATATAACGAAATAGGAGTTAGTGTGTTAATGAGAAGTGAGAAAAAATCTAAATCGGCTAGAAAAAAAGTTAGCTACCTTTATATGCAAGAAAAAAAGTAGAGTACCTTGATTAGAAACAGACTTTAAGTTTAGTGCATTTTGTGTCATTTGCCCTAAAAATGGCATATAAATTTGTTGTATAAACAGTAAACATAAAAACATGAGGAAGAGATAAGTTGTTTGGAAATAAGCTAAATGAGGGTGATATGGAACACTTTAGCGACATGGCATTAGGAAAAAAATGGTAAACGGTTACAAGCAAGTCACCTAGTACACAAAATAAACAAAAATCGAAAAGACATGCACGAAATGATCGGATACATATAACGATATACAAAATTACAAAAATGTATCAATTAACAACTATACTAAAAGCCGTTACAAAAACGGCAATACTTTATGTCGTATTGGTGTTGGGCTCCTTTGAGCCTGTTCTATTTGGCCCAAAAAAATGTTATACCTACTTCCCTCCACAATATCTATTAGCCTTATTTTCTATAAGTCAAACAAGAATGTTTACGGTCGTCTTTGTTTAGATTAATTCTTGTAAAGTAATAGGCTAGTCGGGTTAAATGGGCTTGGATTATAATCTAATATTGTCCATGTTTCGGGCTCAAAGCCCAAAATAAGCCAAGCCCGGCCCAAGAAGAAAGTCCATACACTTCATGTGGGTATGAGACTATAAATAGGACCCTCTCCACACATGGAGAGGGTGTTGGTTGATCATTTCATGTGTGTGTTTTCATATGTGTAAAAGATCCACCAAACTCTCTCTCTTAATCTAATATTCTTCTATTTCCTTTCTATCCTTCTTCCTATATTTTGGCTTATATACCTTACTTGGTTTGCTTATTATGTTGTGTATGGATCATATTTAGTGGGATAACATGTGGTATCATACGCCATGGGGGTTTTTAGTGATTTTGTTTTTGTTTTTCTTTGTTTTCACTTGGTTCGAACCACACAAAAAGAGGGTTTCATTTTTTTGTGTTCAAAAACCATAAAACTCTTACCTTTCTTTTTTATTTACCTTCGTAGAGGCTAGAAGTACAAATCTTTCCTTGAAAAAACATCAAAATCTTGATCTTTTATGTTCTTTTTGGTTCAAAAACAG
Source organism: Tanacetum coccineum (assembly GCA_026074375.1). NCBI lineage: Eukaryota > Viridiplantae > Streptophyta > Magnoliopsida > Asterales > Asteraceae > Tanacetum > Tanacetum coccineum. Next base: position 8,936 of record BQNB010031570.1, on the reverse strand, counting down.
TCTTGGTCTAAGAATCTTGATTTTAAATTTTTTGTATTAAAAACCATAAATTCTGTATTTTTATGCTTCTACTAGTCTTAGATATGTAAGAAGTACAAGAAATTTTGGGTAAAAACATCAAAAAATGAGTCTTTTGGTGATTTTTGAGTTTCGAACATTTTTGGGCGATTTATACACTTGGTCAGGCGATTTATACGTTGGTCAGGCGAGTTATATGTTGGTCAGGCGATTTATACACTTGGTCAGGCGATTTATACACTTGGTCAGGCGAATTACACACTTGGTCAGGCGATTATACGCACAGGTGATTTATACGCTTGAGCCTAGGTGATTTATACGCTTTTCCTTGGGTGACTTATACACTTTGCTTGGGTGAATTATACACTTTGCTTGGGTGATTTATACGCTTTTGCTTAGGAGAATTATACACTTTGCTTGGGTGAATTATACACTTTGCCTAGGTGATTTATACGCCTTTGCCTGGGAGAATTATACCATTTCCATTAGGTGATTTATACGATTTTTCTTTGATTTGTAAAATCCCGTAAAATATTAACTTATTTTCCCGGTTTTATCAAGAATTGTAAAATCTCATGTATTCCTAAGACTCAATCACTTCAAAAACTTAAGATCTGATATCCATTCACAACTACATTAAAATGTCAAATACCAATAACACCATGCCAACTCAAACATCAAGTGTTCTTCACAATGACACAGTTTCTTCGTGTTCAACTTCTAAAGTTCAAGAGAAGACACAACTTTCAAGAATAGGATGCATGAATGGTCTTAGAGAAATTAAGTCACAATTCAAGTTCCTCACATAAACTTTATAAGATTTTGGTACCATGCCTATCTTTAAGAGAACATTGTCTTAAGACTTGGATTTACTAGAACAGCATCTTACCAAAGATATACTTTCTCGGACTGATTGTAAGACTATTTTGACAAAACTCATAACAACGTTTGAAAATGCTTTCAATTCAGAATTCAAAGAGCGTATGCAGAAATACACAAGATTTAATGCTCAATCCTTCCAAGATACAATGATCTGTAACATGGATTCCATTGAAAAATACATGCTTGAGATAATTCTTCATCAACAACAAACTTGTGGTATATCATATATCATAACACGGGGTCGATTCTTGGACTTGGCTAGTTTCTAGAGAGAGAAACACATGAGAGGTTTTCTAAAGAGAGAAACAAGTGTGTTTAAATGGAAAATGAATAATGACTAGCTACCTCTTCCAAAGTTGGAAGAGGTATATATATAGTTCTTACAATATATCGGGTATTAGTACCCGGTTAATTACCGAAAGTCATACGTTAAACTATTAACTACGAGCTATTAATAAACAGTTAAATACACTGGGTGACCGAGTCTTTTTCTAACATCTAACAGAACCCTAGTTCGTTAACACCTGTTAGGGACGATTTTAGGGCCTAAAAACCCTATTGTACTTCCTCCAACTCATGTTTTAATCAAGTAATTGTACGTTTGTGGCAGAGATCTTTTGATTTATCATTGACTTGTCTTTGATTGTGATCTTGAGCTTTCTTGAGATCATCAGCCAAACATAATCTTACATCATCTTGTAATGTATCGCCATTTTGTGCACTTGTGAAGAAATTAATGATATCAGAGTTTGCGGAAGCTTTGACACCTTTATGAGATCTTTCTTAACTTCATAACAAGTGTAGGTCGTGTCTTAGCATTTGGTGATTGACTTGACATTTCTGTTACTGGTAACTCCATTTCCATCTCCATCTTTAAATGATTCTGTAATGAAACAGTTAGCAATAAAGAGAAAATTGATTTGAAACTTCAGTCTTAGTGTTAGATATGAAAATATTTTGTAACACTTTGAGAGTTTTGATTGTTTGTCAAATGTTCAATAACCGTCAATTCATTCCCTGGAACAAGTTTGATTCACGTAGAATCGCACCATCGTTGCTTTCCAGTTGACACAAGTTTGATTCTTGTAGAATCGCACAAGTCACCTACCAAGAGCTTGTTTGATGTAGGCTCTAGCAGGATTTCCATCTTCATTGTGAAAATCTTCGTTTCACTCGGATGTTCTGGCAATATCACAAGGTTAATGCAAAGGAATCTTAGGATAGACTTGTTTCCACAGTGTGTGAAAGACAGAGAATTCGGATAGTGTCATAACGAGATTAATTGATGATCTCTTGCTCTAGAATTAATAGTTGCATTTTGCGTTCTAGTAATAGGAGGTGAGCTGATCATGCCACCTTTTCAATATTAAACTAACTCGATGAGAAAGTAATAGATAACGTGTTTAGTCTCGCGTGAGTAATGAAAACAAAAAATCTTTGGAGATTCTAAGTGGCTAGGGAGGGTTGTGCTTACATGCTGGGTACATGATGTCGATCTTAAATTTCTAACAATCATTTTGTGATTCTGGCAGCTTATGTATTGACCGGTTTCTGCCTAAGTGTTTGGAGGGCTTCTTTCTTTACACCCTTATACTTTACAATTCTTTTTAATTCTTCAACCCCTTCAGTGCTTACCAAGACTTCATGACTAGTACCTTGTTGGGTTTGTTCCAGTACTAGCTCCATCTCAGTCAGCACTTTTCTCTTTTCTCACTTTTTCTCCTTTTGTATCATACCTAAGGACTTTCTACATAACTAGTGGATTTGTACTGGGTACGATCCCTCTGGTTTTGTCTGGATCATTAGGAATTGTACATACCTTTATCCAACCTTATAACTTCAATAAAGTAAAATGCTCCGTTATGGTCGTCTTTTGGTACAGTTCTCCTTTCCATAAAACCAATTGAAAATTCAATTAAGGTACTTATGATATAAATTCAAAGCGTTTAGTACCCGATCGTTTTCTTGTTGTTTTTCTGAAAATGACCCCCCTCAAAATGTGCTTCGGTATTCTAAATTGTTTAGCACGTTTGGGCGGAGTATATACATGAGTCCTAATAATCATGATTATTATTATACACATATTTTAATCACATTTTATCCCCTTATCAAACTTGGATATCAATTGATTTAAATATGTTATAAAACTTGGGAGAAAAGTGTGGCCATAATTCCCAAGTCGTGTAAGAAACATATAACTGCTCCTCAATCGTTGAGGGATATAAATTATTCCTACACTTAATCATCAAAATGGATTCATCCTTACTAACGTACAGATAATATATTCACAATAAGAAAAATATTGACCTTTTTATTGTAACGACGATGTCGTCACGTTGTTCTGTTGATCAGCCTGTAGTCAATATCTCTTATTCTTCCTCCAACAAAGCTTTCACAGCTCTTTGAAAAGATCCTCCTGATTGTAGTGTTTTTCGATCGTTGTGATGAAGTCTTTTTTGCTCCTCTTCTTGTCTTTTCCTTGACCATTTCTAGTCTCATGCCATTATTGTACTCGAAAGATGAAAAGTCTTTAACATGTGATTCATCTTTTCCAAGACTCTTTGTCAAGTCCCGTCATAAACTTGTGTATCTCAATTCGCCTCATCAACTTTCTCTAATCATTCCTGTCTCTGTTGATAATGGCTCTTGGTTGTATTTAGGGACAATCGTTTATAAATCTTTTTGAAGGATAGTCAGTTTGCATCCCAATTAGGGACGTTCGAGGTGAGCTATTGTTTGAAGGCTCGCATTCGAGCTGCAAGTCTCCCACACGATTCCTGATGACCAGGTTTCTGATCCACATGTTGACTGCTGTGTGTAGATGGATCTTGTCCGATTTAGACAGATGGTTGAGTTTGTCTTGAATATTGAGTAGATACAGATCTTCAAAATCATTTGGATGAAGGTTTTTAAAATCCTTTTCCGAGATCTTGTACTCTTTGTAGTCAGCTCGGCGAAGAATTATCTCTCTCAAGTAGTTGTATCCGTATTTTTCGAAAGTCTTGACACAGATCACACTGAGAATTCGCATCTGGGATCTGACTGCTTCACGATCTGAGGGCTCACTGTGTTTGTTGATGTAAAATTGCTTTCTTCTTAACCACCAGTGTGTGATACCATAAGCTGCACTGATGTCATAATCGCGTTCACTTTCAACCCACAAAGACAAAACTAATTCTTCTAGTCCAAAGTCTAGGTAACGAGCGGCTTTGAGCTTGGATATAGATAAGGCAGTTTTTCGTTCTTTGTCACCTGTCAGAAGGTATTCCAGATCCTTATTGAAGAAGAATTGTGGTTGAATAGTTACCTGACCTGGTGGTCCTCCTAAGGGCAGCGGTTCATATATATTACGCAGAATTTGATGACCCTCAGGATTAACCAAATCAACCTTATTCGTCAGCAGCTTATGGCATTCATCCATCTGAAATTGAAGAAAGACGTTGTTCTTGTGAAAGGCTTTAACAAGGTTGAAAGCTGGACCTTCCAAATCAGCTTTGCAGAGCTTCTTCTTTCCTGTTCGTCTGCAGAACCATTTGATGAAGATGAAGGAACCTATATCATACGTCTTCCTTTGAAGCTTGTTCTCCGCGGGAACTTGATACGTTGTGGCGTATGCATTTGCCCAGTTGTTCTCTGGTTCAGGGAAATCATTCGGGGGAATGGTCCATTCTGGTTCAGGCGTAGCTGGTCTTTCATCTTCTGGAATCGGTTTAAACCATGTAGCAGCCGTTACCTTGGGAATATGAGCGTTATCAGTGTCCTCCAGATCTGAGACATGCCCTTCATCTTGTTTTGAAACGTCATCAGAGGAATGTTCAGAATGTCCAGATTCGGGTTCAGATCTGTGCATCGAAGAGTCAATAACAGCATCTCTTGTGTCAGTGATTTGCCAGCCAGTTGAGGTAAGAGTTGGATGTTGTTTGGACGCAGATGCATCAGAATCCTGTGGTTTCTTCGAACTTTGCTCATCATCTTTAGGAGGAGGTTGAGCTGACCCAGAAGCACCTGAATCGTGTCTTCTCCTTTTTGTTGACTTACCCTGGTTTGATCCAGCTGAAGGGCCTTCATCATCATCATCGTCTTCATCATCATCACTATCATGCTTTCTTTTGTGGTCTTTAACCCTGTCTTTAACCTCCTTATCCATGGCATCTTCATCTGCTATTAACGCTTCCATAAGAGCATGGTATAGATGGTAGTTGGCAGGATTTTTGTTTGCAGTCTTGTTCTTTTGCATATGTTTGAAGAGAGCATTCTTTAGATCAAATTCTTCAAGTGCAACTTTATCAGTTGACCTGATAGTATACGTTGACTCTTGTTTCTTCTCACCTTGTTCCCTTTTGATTCTGATAATCTCTTTCGGACTCTTTTTAGATTCTTGATTCTTGATAGACTCTGGGCCAGGCAGCACAGAGTATTTCTCAATTAAATCTGCAGTGTGTCGTTCAAGAATCCTAAGGAGAGCATCATCAAGTTTTGTTCCTAGATACTTATCAACAACTGTAGGAACTTGGGATTTAATAGAAGCCAAAGCAGCAGCAGAGTGATCAGTCTTCTTTACTTCAGACATATCTTGCTCCAATTTTGCCACTCTTAGCTGAAGGGCGATGAATGTAGTGATCTCTGGGAGAGTTATGGTGATAGATGTAGCTTCCGTGGTGATTGGTGGAGTCGTGACCTGTGAAGACGGTTTAGGAGATGAGAAATCAATGACAGGAGCGATCACTGGAGGAGTTGACGTGACGGTTTGATGACTTAGATCAGGTATGGTGGAATCAGACTCATCTACAACTTTAGATTTCTCCTGATTATCTTCGATGACATGTTCGTCAGTTATGAGTATCAGGTTTTCATGAACCTTTGGGTAGGCTGTAGCGAGGAATTCTTCATCCCTGTGCTCAGGGTTTGGTCCAGCAAGAGACACATGTACTTTTCCAGAGTCTGGTCCAGTCTGTTCTTCTTGCATGGGCTCAGGGTCTAGTCCAGCCAAAGCCTCATGTGCTTTTCCAGGGTTTGATCCAGCTTGGTCTTCTGTATGAACAGATATCCCTACTCCTGATGTCACTATGGATGAAGCTACTTCACCTTGTTCTTTGTCACCTTTAGGAGCAGCGGCTTCTGTTCCACTTTTTTTTCGTTCTGAATCAGTTGTTGATGAAGATTCATGGACCACTTTCTCTGATGTATCATCTTCAATTTGAGAAGAGGGTCCAGTTGTCAAATCATGAGGTGCTTGATCACGCCTAACAAGGATAAACTGATCTGTAGTTCTTTTCTTCTTTGACAGGTCGATCAGGGAATGAGCTACTTGTTCTTCGGTTACAATAGCCTTACCCTTGCCCACTACTTCAGGAAGTTTAGGAGTTGTTTCAGATATTGGATCCCTGATCGTTACTCCTCCAACAGGTGCCTGACGTTGTGGCAGAAAGGAAGGATCCAAGCTAAGCTTAATTGCTCGTTCTATGTCAGCATCAACACCTTCACCTTCTCCCTATTCTTGATGCGCATACAAACTCATCTTCTTGGCCAGTTCGAGAGCAGGATCATCACCTTCTCCTTGAGGAACAGGTTCTTGTTGAGCTTCATCATCTTCATCAACAAGTTAGAAAGAAGGCTTTCATTTTCTATCTTTATGTGGAGGCTTACGCTTAGAAGGTTTCTTTGTCGGAGACTTAGGTTGTTTGGATGAAGGTGGTTTGGTTGGTTTGACAGGAGTAGTAGTTGTGGGCTTCTTGGGTGGAGCACGTTTTGTTGCAGGTTCAGGTTGCTTGCTTGCACTATCCTGAGGTGTTTTCTTCGTATTCTTAGCAACCATTTACATATACTTTGGATAGTACGAAGATTGTTGAATGGCTTGAGTAATCAATTGTTTGGGAATCGCCATTCCAAACACTTCATCTGTTTCACCTTTCGAGATAAACTTGAGATTACCTAGCAGAAAGCCATCTCCTGGAAGATGATAAGGAGACTCAGGTCTTTTATGTACATCACTGGTTCTCCCTAAATAGTAGATTATCATCTTAGTAAACTGCCTGTAAGGAATGAGGAGAGGAACTGCTTTCTTCTTAGGGTCTTTCAGACTGGCTTTATGACTTGCCTTGTGTGAGAAGAATGTCTGAATCCCTTGAGTAAACTCTTCCCATAACAGTCCTGCATGATCAACATTAGTTTGAGTGACAATGCCCCACAACATTTGTAGCACTGGGTGTCTTGGTTTGTCACCACCAGATGTCTTTCCAGTTAAGCACTGGTTAATCAGTGTTAGAATTGCTCTCCATGGCTGATATACATAATTCACACGTATATTGGAGAAAAATTCTACAGGTTCAGGGTACCCTAGCTGATTCACAAAATCAATCACCGTTTCACCAGTCGGAGGTAACTCAAATGGGTGAGCTGGGTTGATAGGAGTTATATCTAAGGCCTTTCTAAGAAGATCAGCACTTATATTGAACCATTGTTCATCAACTTGACAGCAATAAACCCCAGTCTTCTCTTCATACTTCATAGAGTTCCAGAACTGCTGAATGTAGATGGCAGGAACACTAGCAGAAGCAGAGAATGCTCTGAAGAAGTTGGTGTTACGCAAGATGTCCATAGATATCTGAAAGATAGGGTTCTTCTGTATCTTTTGAGCATCGAAAAGAAGATTACTTTTCCCGATTTGTAATCATTGAGAGCGAGGTACAATCTGCTCATATGTTCTTGTTGGTGCTTGAGCGGGAACATTTTGCTCTGCCATCGTATTCTGCATTAGAGTAATTAACAAAGGAAACAAGCATGGCAAAGAAACGATGTTAGAGAGGAAGGTTGACATTGACATGACATGCCTTGAATAATAGCAACAGTTTAGGACACAGGTTGCAGAATTGTTCAACAGATACAATTACATGTTATCTAAGCCCGTATGGGTGATAGATAAGTAATTGGGTCATAGGAATGGGCCTTAAATGATTAACGGGCTTAATGGGCTAAATTTCTAAAAATAAGCCCAAACCGCCACCAAGTAGTTTGTCAACCCGCCGTGAGGTGGATTGAGCAAACCGCCGCGAAGAAGAGCACCAAACCGCCATGAATATTTTAATATATTAATCAAACCGCCGCCGGAAGTAAGAATTTGAAAAGGGCGGGATGAATATTTTAATAATAAAGAAATATTCGACCAAACCGCTGCGAGGCAGCGGTTTACCTGTATGAATAAAATAATATAAATATTAAGGCAACCCGCTGTGAATCAACCCGCCATGAATCAACCCGCTTCAAATAGAAATCACACGGCGGGTTGATAATTTTAATATTAAAATATTAAATTCAACCAAACCGCTGCCACGCGGCGGTTTCCCTGAAATAATAAAATAGTATTAAAATCAACCCGCCACCTAGAATTTTAATCAACCCGCCACCTAGAAATAACCTATACCATTCATAGTAGTTTGGGGAACGAAACCAGGCATTTAAATCACTTTTAATATACCTAATCTACTAATCCCAGCAACAAAGTTAACATTTCAAACACTTGAATAAACATTTTGATCAAAAACGAATGCAAGATTAAGCATAGGGCACACAAACGTTTGTCAAATGGTTAAACCAATATATCATAGTGATCACATTCCTTTTCCGCACCTTTCCCCTCATTCAATTTCAGTTTTCAAACAATAATTAAAAATTTCGAACCCTAGATTTGAAATCTAACTATTCTGCTCATTTTAATGTGTTTAAATTCGATTCCTTTAATCTATAGATACATTAACATGCATAGAACAAGATTTGATGATTACCTTTGCAAGAAAAACACTGGAAATCAAAGATTGGAAAAAGGTTCTTGGCGGTGAGTTGCGTACGAGAGTGTGTGTGTTTTTTCTTTAAGTTTGACCAGGTTTTAAAAGTTTGACCAATGTCAACCCGCCGCTTCCGTTTATACTATAACTTTTGAAATTGGCAGATTCAGTCCTTGTGGTTTCTATCTTTTTTTATTTTCATGTTTAAGCATTCCTAAGGTTGTCTAAAGTTTGAGTCTTGGCAGATTTAGTCCC
>BQNB010031569.1:27676-53868 GCA_026074375.1 Tanacetum coccineum | reverse complement strand
CATTTTCCTTTACTATCTTTAGGAGTAAGCTTATTTAAGCTTATTTCTTGCTTCATTGTACTAACAGTACTAACCTTAAGCAACCAGCACTAACTTATAGCTAGCAGTACTAACTCCAAGTTAGTACTGTTAGTTAGTACTGTTAGTTAATACTGTTAGTACTACTGTTAGTACTGCTAAGTTTTCTTGCTTAATTTAGTTTAATTGCTTTTTGAATTTGCTGATTTAGAGTTAGTTTAACTTATTTGGTTTACCTTAAGCTTATTTGAGCTTATTTGTGTTTTAGTGTAACAGTTTTAAGTGTTTTTACCATTTCTAGTTTTTATTCTTATTCCAGCTTATTTTCTTTGCCTTTCTTTTATGTGCATTTGCTTATTAAAGTTTTGTGCCCAATCCTAATCCTTGTCATATTCAAACATCAATGATCAATCGTCTCTCGATCTTCCATCTCTAGCCTCGTTGGGACATAACGACCCGGGAACACTCTATACTGCTTCCGGTTATCATTGCTCTCGCGTGATTCTGATCCTTATTGTGTGTTGATATTTATTGGTAAAAAAAAAGGGTGTGAGAACGAGCGAGTCAGTATCCAACTACCAAAATCCAACAGCTCCTACTTGGGAGTTAGAGTAGCAGACTGCCCATATACTAACGATGAAAACGTCTAGCAACACTCAGCATTCCAGTTTGTTTATAAACGCTAGGAAATATTGCTGTGAGATCAAGAGTGGTTTGTAAGTTGGGTTCTGTGGTGTGTCTTAGATGTCTGGATATATATGTTTTAGTTTGCACATTGTTGAGAGATTCAGTGGTATGTAGATAGATGTTGTGTAGTAGAGATGAGGGTATAGTTTGCTATCTTAGCATTGCCCTTTGGGTTCGGCAAAAATAATTATCTGATTAATTCTGGAGAGGCGCCAAATTGTATCATTCTGCACTTCTTGAGTGGGAGAACTAATTCTTTGTTGAATACAAGTGTTGTGAATTTTGCTGCTTCACTTCAACTTCCAATAATAGTGTCTTTATTTACTACCGTTTTCAGGAACAACGTTTGACTTTGAATTAAAAAGTGGTATCCGGATCACATACCTGAACGTGTTTGTATTCTTAGAGTTTAAGATGACTTAACTAACCATTTTTGAAATTTTACTTATGACAACGAATCCATAAAGTAAACATTTGAAGGTTGGGGTATCCAATACGCATCCCTTGTGTGTAACATATGAGTTTGGCGGAAACCATCAATATATTCACTAATGATTTATACCAACACTCACATTTGTCTTATTAGCAATACTCCCATATTGTTAACAGAACACATTGGTCATATTTAGATATGATAAATCTTTATGGATTTAATATATGGACTCAAAATTATAGGACAAAACAAATTGTTATATGAATGATAACATAATACTCGTTTCGTTTATTCCTCAGAAAAAATTATTACGTACTAATTCCTATATCCAAAGACTAATAAACACTTTTTTACATGGACACTACTTGCTGGTAGCATTCCAATATTCCTGTAAGTCCTGAATGCATTTGGAAAAGCCAACGCTTTTGTTAATACGGATCAGCTAAGTTGTCATCTGTAGTGAACTTTTTTCTAACTTTACTGTCACCAAATTCCAATAACTTCGCGAAGGTAGTGATCTGTGGTCGGAAATGTCTAGCACCTTTAGTGATTCCAGATTCGTTAGCTATAGCAATTGCTCTAGTATTATCACAATACATATTAATGGGTTTTTTCAATTGTGAGAAAACAACCACCGAGCCAAAATGAATTTCCTAACCCATACGGATCCTTTGATAGCATTATAGGCATCAATATACTCAGCTGTGAGTTGAAGTAGCAAAAAATGCTTTGCTTGGCACGCTTCCAATCAACAGCACCTCATTCAAACGAACTACATATCCAGTCTAAGACTTGTGGTCATCAGCTTTCTGTCTGATATCCAGCATCAGTGAGCAAGAAACCCTGTTCTCTCATTTTAGATCACCTCCATAAACTAGAATCATTTATATTTGTATTCCTGAGATATTCAGATTGGTCTTAACAGTAGTTCCAGTGATGGATCACCTGTAATTCTGTTTGAATCGGCTTGTTATGTTATGAGCGAACGCAACATCAGGGCGAGTACATCTCACAGCATACATAATCGAACCTACAGCCGAGGCATATGGAACCATTTTGCATGCGCTTCAAATTCAGCAGTTGTAGGAGGCACCTTTGTGATTTAATCAAGTTTTCTTACATTGGGGATACTTCCACGTTTGGAATTCTCATGTGAAGATCTGCTTTAAGATTTTCGCGATATAAAGCACTTTGACATAAGCCAATACAACCGTCGTGATCTATCTCTTGTAGATCTTGATTCAATAATTATTGCTGCTCACCCTAAATCTTTTCATGGCAAAACTCTTCCAAGGTAGGATTTTACATCTTGTAACATTGGAATACTGTTTCCCATGATTAATATGTCGTCGACATACAAGATTAGGTAAGTGACATTACCCCAACTAGCTTTAGCTATCACATGGTCAGTAAGCCATTTTGACTGAAAACCAAAATTTTTTTATTCTGTATCAATACGCTTTATTCGGGCGAGTGTGTGAGAGGTCTGTGATGCGGTTTGGATGCGTTTGAAGACACCATGTAAATGGGAGATGCGGGTTTTCGAGTGCAAAGACTCGCGCGCGGTTTGGTGTTATTGTGGTGGGCTATATGATTGAGAAAGACCGCGTGTGCGCACGTTTGCTGCGCGCTGTTGAAGTCACTCTTCGATTGAGGAGTAATCGCATTTGAGGAGAGGTGGCTGTAATGTGTTGTGTGTGTGTTGTGGGGTGAAAGTTGGAGAGGGTGGTTTGCAAAATTCTCATAGTAATAGTACGCGGATATGGCTATAAGATCCTATTAGCCTTATATGTCTGCAACGGGGAGATAAGGTTTTCTCATAATTCAATCCGTGGGGTTTGGTATAGCCCTTCGCCATAAGCGTCTAGCTTGTATTAGTGTGTACAGCTCATCCATGTCTGTCTTTTTCTTAATGAGACTTGCTACAAACGGTTTTTCCTTTGGGAACGTGTCAACTAGACCTCAAACTTCGTTTGTCTTTTCATGGATAGCATTTCCACATTCTACATTAGCCATTTATAGACTCAGGGTCTAACATGCTGCTTTATAGGTTAGCAGGTTCACCGTGATGTCGCCTAAGACGTCGAGTGTTCGCTCTGCATCGATGTTTATAACTACGGATACGATTGTGGGAGGTTCGTGTCATTTGATAGGTTAACCTTTACGGAATTAGGAATGATAAGCTACTTTGAGGTTTCATCTATTTCTAGATCATACCTCCTTCATGGACTTTAAAGCTAGGGTCTATAGAAGGGATGAGTATCTTCTTCTTGAATAATTTCAATATCTTCTAGACTCCGCTCTTGCTTCTTGGTTTATAAGACTATTCTTAGGGAGTTCAGACATTCCGTGCATCATGGATTTGTTTCGGTTGGGTAGTAGAATGGAGATAACCCATTGTTTCTTTGGTATCATGATGATACTCACTTTAATTAGACCTGGGTTTTAACTTTGTCAGGCTTGTAAGAGTATCTCGCTTAACAAGTGCGCTCAACTAACCGCACTTTTAAGTAAAGGATACCAACTTGGGGCTTGCCCATGCCGTACTTCGTATTGGTCGTCTCTGTTTCATCCGTTCTTTGTTGGAACATTATTGAGATGCGTGCAGCAGTCTCAAGGAAGAACATAATCCCAAAGACTTTGAAGAGTTGTTTGAATATTCATAGATCGAAACCAATATCTTGTTGGGTTATGTTTCTCCTCTCTGACAATCACCATATGTTGTTGTGGAGTGTAAGGAGGGTTCGATGGGCGATATTTCCCATGATCGTTTCAGATGATCAAATAACTCTGATCGTCATATATTCCATCCACGTTCAGAGCGAAGCGATTTTTATGGTCTTGCCGAGTTGATTTTATACTTCCTTTTGAAACACTTTGAAAGTTTCAAACACTTCATGTTTATGCTTTAACAAGTAAACATAACCATAACGACTAAATAGTCGTGCTGTGAAAGTGACGAAGTAGCTTGCTCCTTGTCTTGATCGTGAATCTTAAATGAGCCACATTCATCGGGGTGTATTATCCAAGTAAGTCTTTGGCCCTTTCCACTTGAATGGGTGTAAGGTTTTCTTGCCATTTCTCGCAGGACTTACAAGGAACGCATTTTTCAAAAGGACCTAAGGTCAGTTGAATTGAGAAGTCTATGTGTTGCAACTATGTTTCAATGCGTATTCTTGCTAATGTGGTCCACAGAGCAACAATGCCACCAGGAGAGCAAAGTCAAGTGCTAGGCTTGGCTCTGTCTTATCCCCCCCCCCCCCTGTTCTTCTGTTGCTTAACAGTATATATAGAACTTTTATTTGCATAAGAATTAGCACAAATTCAATTTCGAAAAGTGTCATCTCCCTTAGGATAGCGACTGTTAAAATAAACCATGTTTTCCTACGAATAGACTGTGATTGTTATTATTCACTCGAAGCGGTTTGTAATAAAACGCCATATTCGTACAAACGGGAAACTTGAAATTAGCCTCTTGTAATAGAAGGAGCATTAAGTGACAATTGTTCAAAACTCAATAACGCTCGCTAACCCGCTAGGCGACGAGATGTGTAAGAAGTGGAAAGTTGCCAGCAATTGCTTCCCACTAGCGTTTACTCGTTGTTGAACGCAGTTGCCCACGTACAGCTAATGAAGCGCCCGGCCAGGTCAGTTTAATACTTGCCCTGTGTGACCCTTGGCGTTGTATGGTGTAGGTCTAAAAGGTGGTAGGTTAGGGCAGTCAAGTCAGTGTCATAGATCCATTGAGCTATTAAAGGGAATGTGAATGCAGTTCTCTTATAGCGAAGGGATTTAGCGCCTGATCCACCAGGCTCCTTGAGAAGGGCTGTCGTTCGCTTGTTCGTCTTCAGTCAACTCTCGCTTTGAGAGTACTGAGGGACAGGTTCTCTTCTGTTTCCAGTTCCTGGTCTTACGCCACGACTCATGAACAGAATTGGAGTTTTTTGTGTCCTGTCTCACCACACTCATGACAGATTGAGTCCTTTGCGGGATCTTCCCTCTTGGGTGGAGGGGGAATCTTGGGCTTGGGAGCATAAGCGTGCTTATTTTTCCCATTCCCTTGATTTTGTCCCCTGGCAGCCATTTGGGGTTGCGGTTTTTTGTGCTTTTTACCTTTCTGGACTTTACCCGCTCGAATAGCATGCAGAGCAGGAGCGTTGTTTTTGGGCAGAGTTAGAGTTTGCTCATGGAGCTTTAGCATAGCATGCAACTCGTTAACTGTCTTCCCTAGGCTATGCATATTATAATTCTGCACAAACCCATCAAATTCCTTGCGTAGACCGATTAAAATCAGACTCACAGCAAGGCCAAGAGTCACGGGGTGCCCCAAACGCTCTAGATTGTCAATATAGCCCTTCATTTTCAGAACATACGAGCTAACTGACTGCCCTTCTTCCTGCTTACAAGAGTGAAAATCTCGCGTAGTCTTAAGAAGCTCCTGCTTAGCTTGTTGAGTGAACAGAGTCTTCAACCCCTGTAGCATGTCATAAGCATGTAGGTTTTCCAGATTTCGTTGGATCTCTGAATCCATGGTCATGAGCATGAGTCCAGCAATCTCTTTTGATCCTTTCACCCAAGCAGTATGAGCTGCAAGGATTTCAGGAGCAACTTGTTGACTTGCAGGTGCTACAAGAGCAGGAGGAAGTGGCTGCTCTAGGTAATTCAACTTATCTTCAACTGATAGTACAATCCTAAGTTGTCGATACCAATCATAAAAGTTGGGTCCAGTTAGTTTTTGCTTCTCGAAGAAGCCCATGAATACCGAATTGTTAGCTGACGAGGTTGTCATCTACAATTAGAAAAAAGTTTAAATATTAGTATTGTCAATAATTAAATTCTTAAAAGAATTAACTACCCAATTAATTACTAATAAGACTAAGATCCAACTTGACCTCCCACTTATTACAGAAGGTCTGACCAACGTGTAAACAAGTAGGGCAAGAGGTAAGCGACGAGCGTTAATTGCATGGAAAACAACTCTTAGATTTATGAGACTAGTGACATTAGTAACTCTTATAGTAACGTCAAAATAATATTTGGTCTCATCTTATGCCTTGGGTCCGAGGTCTGACCAGGTAACTCGATTTAAGTCCACCAAAACACAACGTGCGAAAATTGACATAGATCTGACCTATGAAAAAATTCGCCATGGGTTGGCAAAGCCCTGAGGTCTGATAAGAAAGGTCAAGCCAAATGCACGTGTTCTAGTTTTGGCTGACATAGACTTAAAAATTCATATAAGGGTATACACATAAATGTGACAAAACGTGTACAAGAAGCATACAAAACAACTTGTAGCACAAAGTTAAGAAAAACATTTTGTTAACCTTTTTGGTATAGATATCATTTTGTCAAATGTTTTCGGTAGCTCCATTTTGGACTCACAAAGAAGCGAAGAAACAGGTCAGCGCGAAGCGTATTAAAAACTTGACTTCATTTGGGGAATCTTACTTCAACCCGCCTTCAACTTCTCTTATAGTTTGTCCACAATGGGTGAGCCGTATTTCCAATTGACTAATGATGCTATTAGTATGTTAAGAAACCCTTTTGTTAACATTAGTTTTATTGTTGCCAATATGGTGGGATTACAAAGTGATCAAACCCTATATTGTACTCATACTTAGTCCGAAGACACAAGTAATTCCAATAATTCCCTCATATGCCGAAGCATCTAGTGTGGCGGGAGAAAATTAAAGATCAATTCAACCCCATATTGCGCATGTAAAACTAAAGCTTCATAATAAATCAAATTTCATAGTTTAATGTCCGTATTAATTTGTCTAAAAACCCCGGTTTCGCAAATAACACATAACTGGTCACAAGGAGTAAAATTACGTGTGTAATATTAGACATGTTTTAATCCAAGTTTCTCTATAAGTTGTAAGCCCGTTTTAAAACGAAAACCGGGCCCAAGACCCGTTCTTTAAAAATCAAAAGTTCACAAAAATGACCCTACGAAAGATTTTATATTTTTCCTAAGTAAAAATGATAAAAGAAAATTTTGTAAAAAAGAAAAATATTTTTTTTGACTTTTTATTTATTTTTTATGAATTAAAAACAGTTAAAAAGAAAATAAAAGATTAAAAATACTAAACGTTGATAAAAAAATCTCAAAAAAATACTAAAAATAGCTTAGGTGATACTGGTCCTAGGAAAAATAAGAAAAAGCTGGCTGGCTTATTGAAATAAGCCAGAATAAGATCTAAATGGGCTGATAAGCAACTGGCCTAAGTGGGTTTATTAATTAAATGTGTGGACTAGTAACTGAAAAAGACCCAAGGGCGAACGGTTAAGTGTGTGGGCTGTTAAGAGAGAGGTCGTAGGTTCGAGTCCTGGCTCTCTCTTTTTTTTTGTTGCTACAGTAACTTTTTTTTTCTTTTTATAAACTTATTAAACACATGAAAATAAGCATTTTTGTAACTGTGGCTTTTTATGAAACTGACTTAATAAGCTGGAAAATTAGACAAAAAGCTGACAGATTGCTTATATGAGCTTAAGGCACTAATGGCTTAACTATTGACTTTTTATAGACTAATAAGCAAAGTGGAAAAGGAACTAAGCAAACACAACTATTTAAGCATACCTAAATAACAAATATTGGTGACAAAAAGCAAGAAAGATCAACTAAATAAGCCAGAAATTGGCTTAAAAATCTCAACAGACAGAATTCTTAAGGCATAAAGAGCTTTTATCTTATTGGCTTTTGAAAACAGTCAAGCAAAAGGAAAGGGAAAATAAGCAAACACAAACAAGCCTCTATAGCTAATGAACAAGAAACCACAAAGTTTTAATCAGCAGAAACCAAGCTGATAAGCCCTAATAAGCATACAAGTCACTAATTCCAACACTGCATACAATAAGACAAATAAGCATACTTTAGGCTTAGAAATAAGTAACCTAGAGGGCTTCCTAAGGCTTGAAGCTTATGGATGTTATAAAAGAGCTTATTGGCTTTCTATAAAAGCCAATACCTTGAACAGAAACCAATTGATAAGCTAGAAAAAGCAGCTTGAAAACCACTGCCTAGCACCAGGGGACCTTTTTTTTACTAGTTTCAAAGGGGCTTAAAGCAAGTCAAGAATAAGCTTCAAAATAAGCTTGAAATCAAAAATTAGCTCAAAACTGATTAAGAGTAGCTCAAAATGAGCTTGTGTGCAAAAAATTAAAGACTAACCATCATATAAACCATCTGATAACATATGATTAAGAAAGACAGTTTGAGACTTTGAAGGACACTTATAAAAACTTGACAGGTTTGTGAAAAACAAAGGCTAACCAAAAGGGACTAAACCTACTGCATTAACATTTAAAATGAAATACAAACCAAACTTAAAAACAACCTTTGAACAAGTTTACTTATAAAAACAGTTTACTCAAATTCCAAATCCACAGATTTGAATGAATTTGAGACTAAACCTTAAAGCTTGATTCTAAACCTAAGAGACTTATAAAAACTCACTTAAAGACTGTTCTTAGATTAATTAAAACTGATATCAAGTCCAAAATGCAGAGAAAACCTCATATGACCCACTTTGGATCCTTATCCCAAACACCCCTTTAATTTATGAAAAGGGCTATTTCCACTATGAAGAACTAGTTTAAGCTGAGATACATAAAAACTATGCAGCCTAAGGTAAAGTAAGATCAAATAAGCAAATTTTAAATAAGAATAAGCACTAGGATAAGCAATAGAAAAATAAGCTGTTTTAAGAGCAAATTAAAGATATAAGCTAAAACCTAAACAAAAAGCAATAGAACATTGACAAGGAACAAAAAAGGCATAATGAAGCATTAATAAGCAGAAAAAGAAAGAAATAAGCTACAATAAGGTGAGGGCTTACAGTAAGCAAAGTTGAGAAAATAAGGAAAACTTATTTTTGACCCTTGTGCCTCTAAACAGGGAAAATAACAAGGTCTACAAGCTCCAGCTTGTATAAAACAAGCTGGTAGGGTCACAAAAGCTCTTCCTTAGCTAGCTTTTCATCCAAGATTCAGCTGAGGTATTTAGGGGAGGATTTTTTTTTGTGTTTTTGTATTTCTTTTTATATTTTCTTAACTGTTTAACATTTTAAACAAAAGCAGATTATGAGAGCTTAAAAAAACAGTGTATGAGAGCTTTTAAAACTTAGTAAAAACTTGATAGAAGAGCTTAAAACAGATTTTCATAAACAAACTTAAAAATTTCATTAAAAATTCAAATCATTACAATATTAAAGATTACACTGATAAAATTAAGAATAGGTAAAAAAACTACTTAATACTAAAAAACTAGATGCCAAACATGGCTACAAGAAGTCCTAATTTATACTACTCTAATGAACCTTCTAGGTCTTCTCTCTCTTGTGTTTGTTTGCTGAGGCAGAAACACAAGTGTGTTTCTTGTGTGAGTGAAAGTTCAAATCAATCCTAGCCCTCAAATTTGAGTAATGCCCAAGTAAATTATCACAGCCGTTGATGATTTTGTAGCCAATGGTTGTTGAGGGGATTGACAACATGGCTTTGACCATGTGGGGGTGGGGTTTGCTGGTGGTGATGGTTTTGGATGCTAGGGAACAGGAAACGAGGTGTGAGGGTGACAGGAAGGTGAGGGTGGGTTTTTGGCGGGAAGACATTGAAAGAGATAAACAGTAGTTTATCTATTTAAATGGGGACAAGGGTAAGTTTGTGGAAATGGCAAAAATAACCCCTCAAGCTTTATATCTCTTTTGCAAAATTCGTCCTTGTGGTATATGACAGGTTTGGGAAATGGCAATTTTACCCCCTGAGGGTTATTTATGAAATTGCAAAATTAGTCCTTGTGGTGGGAAAGTTTAATTGATTGGCAGACTCGGCCCTTGTGGTATATCTTTAGTGAATTGGCAGAAATGGCCCTCCCCTTTTCATTTGGGCTTTAAAAAGGTATTGGGCTTGGATTTGGTTTTGGGCCCAAGTATATATCAAAGGGTATTGGGTTTTTGTTTAAACTTGGGCTTTTTAAGTCTTCAATAAATATACTAATGGGCTTACCCGGCCCATTAGATGGGTTCGGGTTTGACCCATTAAGTATTCTTCGATGTCGGCTTCCGGTTTTGACCGTTGACTTCCCGGGTTGACTTTGACTTTTTGGTTTTTGGCTTTGATTTGACTTTGTCTTTTCACGCTTTTCCATTCCGTGCTCGGTTTTGTCGTTTTTGGCTTGATTTTTCGTCCTCTTTATTGGGAAATCCGTATCCTGCACAAAATAATGAAAACAGACGAATACAATGTATTTTTTAGTGAACGTTATTTTGGTCAATTTTTTAAAGGTCTGATTTTCAATGGTGAAAGGTATGTGTAAATTAAACACATACTAAAAATTCCCCCATACTATGACATTGCCGTGTCCTTACACAATGCTATGAAGTAAGCACTTAAGAAAACTAAGAATCTCGATCCCCCTCGACTAATAACCTCGAAAAGTAGCTAAGTGTTTGTCAAGTAATTTAAAGACTCATAAGTTTCGAAAAGCCCCGCTTTTACCATTTTTTTATATATACACTTATTCCTACATATATTTTTGTATTTTTCATTTTTCTCATTTTTTTGTAGTTTTCATATTAATCAACTAACTAGAACGTTTAACTTTCATTATTTTATAACTTTAAGGGATCATAGAACAAGATGCATTTCGATCCGAGAATGCCCCAAAAAGGATAAATTCATCGTTCCCGACTTTTTATTTATTCCAATCCAAGCTTAAAACGAAATCACCGTCAATTATGAGTTAAGATGCTAACACTACTCATATTTGCAACTTGTAAACTTTTCACTCCCGACAATTATATATCTAAGTGTATGTTGCTATATTGAATTACATTCAAACCAATGGATCACAGTTTTGTAACATTCTAGTTTCACTCCTCCCGGAATAATGAGTTTGAAGGCGAGATCATCCATGTAGCGAATTCCTTTCGTCTCGGCAACATCCCATCTTTGCAAGTTTAAGTGCCGAGGCTTTTGACACCCCACAAGACTAGTATCGGGACTCACAGACCATAGGTTTCAAAAACTCTAGGTTTTTCTCGCGTATATACATACCCCCCTCTTTCAAATGAATAGCCAAAGTTCAAAAGCATAGTTTGAATTTAACAAAAATAGATCTACATTATTGAGGTCACACATAAATATTAAATACTTATGCAATTGTACCCCTTGACCTTTTTAGAATGCTGCAAACATCAGTTATGAGCCGGCAAGATGCAGCAAACTTTTATCAGTCACGGATTATTAATTCATACTATGGCTTTTCTAATGGCTTGTAACATCGGTTGTGAGCCGGCAAGATACAGCAAACTTTTATCAGCCCACAGTTTTTATATTTAATTATATTTTGCATTTTTCATCCTTTCGATATAATATATATATATATATATATATATATATATATATATATATATATAGGGAAAGCGTCTTTTTGAAAAATTCAAGTATAAATTTGAACTAAGGCTAAAGTTTTTGCTATATACTACATAAAAATTATTGATTTAAGTTTAATCTCCAAAAGTAGCACGTATATTAATCAGGTTAAGAGCTTATGGGAGGAAAAAGCTACCAAATTACTCACATGAGCTCTTAAGATTCCAATAATCCCTTGTTTAGAGCATCCAACTCATACTTAACACCATCATTTTTCGTTCTTCGCGAATATTCGCGAACGCTTAGTCTAAATGTTAAGGAACAAGCTAGAGCTCAACAAGCTCGATCGAGTCAAAATTTACTCTTATTCTACCCAGCAGGAAAGTCAAAATTGTGACAAAACACTTATTTTATTTTTGAAATTTTTTAAATTTTTGATTTTTTTTGAAATTTTGGTGCTAAAAACGGGCTTACGTGAAAAACAACACTGCAGGCACAATCAAATCGAAGATCCCCCCATACTAGAACTAAACATCGTCCTCGATGTTTTATGAAGGGTTTCTACATAAATCCTAAACCGTTTATTAAGTATGCTTAAAGATAAATGTTAGTCGATAAGATTAGGATATCGGGATTCCCAAAATGAAGCTGAGGATGTAAAGCTTGAGTGTACGAAGGATAAAACTGAGAGGCTTCAAACATCCGGGAATTCTTGGACAATTAACGACACAAACACAAAACACGAGTAATGGAGGAAGCGAGCCTCCACACAACAACAAAAAACGCTTATTCATTACTACATAATACTACGGATAAACTAGGATAAGCATGGGGTGCCTCCCACGAAGCGCTTGTTTAGGGTCACTTAGCTTGACCCAATCCCCGAATTTATTTGTCCTTAGGGAAGGTTTAGAGATCCGAGATATCCATAGCACGGATATCTCCTCCAAAATAGTGCTTCAGACGATGACCATTTACTTTGAAGTTTGGCCTGGAGTTTTGGGATAACTCAACGGTGCTATATGGAAAGACTTGAACAATGGTAAATGGTCCTGACGAGCGGGACTTCAACTTGTTGGAGAAAATTTTCAATCTTGAGTTAAAGAGGAGTAGGACTTTGATCAGCCCGAAGCGAAGAAAAAAGAGGAGCGTTTTTTAACTAATCTTGGCGGTCCATGAACTCCTATTAGTTTCACCTTTCCCTCCTGTCCTTTCTTTCCCTTCTTTTTTCCTTTTCCTTTTTATCTTTTCTCCCTTCTCCTATTCTTTCCTTAACTTCTCTTCCCCCCTCTTTTTTTTTTTTAAAATTTTATTTTATTTTTTTATTTAAATCAAAGAATTTTCATAGGCTTGGTCACCCAGTTCACTTTAATTCATTAAGTTGAAATTTGTCGTTGGTCGACGTCTCGGTAGGGTCCGCTGGCTTTATATGTGAGAAGGGGGTGCAAAGTTTGGCAAGTGTTTAAAAAGGAGAAGGAGAGAATGCGAATGTAAGCTTGAGTGCTCCGAATATGGGGGTAGCTGGGGTGCGCAACTTGCAGCTCGGTGGCGAGAGGGTATGGCCAGTGTGGAAAAGGGGATTGGTAGGGGGTATTATATGGGGGGAAACGAGTCATCTGGAGGGGACAGAAGGGGGTGTGTAGGAAACGCATGTGACAAGGATAACCCTTTTCCATGAGGAGGGTGACAAAAATCTTGAATCGGAGAGCACCCGAGGGTGTGATTTGAACGCATAATGAAAGCACGGGGAAGGTTCCCAAGAGTGCCACTCGTTATCTTCCAGTTATGTCCGACCAAGAAGGCACAGATTTTCGCTCCCTTCCTTTCAAGAATTCGTATTTTAAACACACACACTGACAAAGATTGATTCATCTCCTGTGCCTTAACGACTGACTCACGCGTACACACAAAATATCTGACCTCAGTCGTGGCAGCTGCCGGATGACAACTACTGTAGTATCAGTATGAGAAACAGATCGAGAGTAAATGCACTGCTTGAGGGAGAGGCGCAGCGAGGGGGGGGGGGGGGGGGGGGGGGGGGAGAGAGGGCGCGGTGAGCGTCACATTCTCGTGACAAGCATCAGGCAATCACTTTAGATAAACTCACGTTCCATAGGAGATCGATACAAAGCTACAGTGTGGCTACTCCACTATATGCAACTGACAATGATGACGGAACGAGAGTGACGCCACACCGCGCTAGAATCATAGGTTCACATATAGTCTGAGACATTTAAAACAACAATAGAGATCTAACTCTCTATATGTTTGTATTACTATCATCTTTCTTTTTATATATCAGCAAACTACTCGGGCTAGTCGATACGATCAGTCGAGCCGCTTTTAGAATGCAGTCGCAGTGTTCAAGTCTACTCTTCCTACTATCTACTAAGAACCTACACTGTATCAGCAAACAATAGTTTCTCCATCAATTGAAGTCTCTCGATAGTCGGTACGATCTTAATATTTCTCCATTGTTCAAAGTCTATCCATATAGCAACTCTTGTTAGAGTTATCCCAAAACTCCAGCCAAACTTCTTCTCTAGTTAAATATACATCGTCTAGAAGCTAATCTAAACCTATTGGACACAAGATAATCCTGCTAAATGGGACACACACTCGGAATCCTCTCGAGAACCATTACCCAGTAATGGACAACATATAATATGTTAGTGTCGGTACTTTGGATGATAGCAATGCGAGAACAGCGGTCCGATGAAGTCACTATGGGCCCGACCGTCAGCATTTCCCAAGCGGCTCCAGCCCCTAACACACGCGATACTGGGAGACAGGAGAGTGACGCAGTACAAAATTCACACATGCACTCCATCTCTTCTATATACAATTATTTCCTTAGATCGTTGACAACGAGTGCTACCACAATATTACTATAACTAGATACACACGTTTTTTGTGTGAATATCAGACACGAGAACACACTCGCGCAAATCCATTACTCGTGCATTTCGAGAGTGTTATAGTAACGTCTATGTAAGCGATTGCAAACAAGACTATTCGTGATCTCTTGCGTGAGCGAGCACACTCAGCACTTCATATCTCACCTAATCCTGTTTTGGCACGCCGATGCAGCTATTAACCTCGCGCTACCTCGCGCCTTCATTGTCTGGGAACCTCGATGATCCCTAGTGTCCTATATGCGAGGACACTAACTTACTTATGTATCTGTTCAACGGGCAGCATATTAACTCTTATAACCGTTAAACGGACTCTACCGTACACGCAACCCGAGATCATATCAAATTGATCCACATCACGAAGATTAGCAACGCGCAAGTGGGAGGGGATGTGTGGGGGGTGTGTGCGTGGCGCGGCGGCGAGGTGGGGGGGGGAAGGGGGGGGAGGGGGGGGGGGGGGGGGGGGGGGGGGGGGGGGGGGTAGGGGGGGGGGGGGGGGAGTGTCTATATCTTGAATTAACTATTGCGAGTACATCTAGTGGATGGCGAGAATCCTCAGAGTCTAATTGATATGAGTCCGCCCGCATGGTTACAGTTTGCGAATTCTTCGACGTAAGTAGGGGAGTGAGTAATTGGGTTTCGATCAAGCAGAAGTGAGCAAAATTCCGGATATATATTTTTTACAAATACAACAATTTGTTCATACTTGATATACATATTTTACACTTCTGTGTATGGATACACAGTTGGAAATTTAAAGGAGGGTACATGGTTGAGTAAATGAGGGTCTAGGTATAAGGGGTACATGGGGGTAGAATATCATCTATGGTCACACATATGGGTGTAGTTCCGGCGTACACAGAGTATTCGAGTGGATCTCATGACTTCTCAGTGAATTTCACTTGTTCTTGAGATTTATCTTGATTTGAGGGTTCTCATCTCATCTATAGTGATCTCTTGGATATTCGACGGCCAGAATATTTCTCTGCTCTCTTCTTTTCTTGTCGCTCTGGATGATATCACCGAATGTCATGGAGAACAGAAAAAGAGGATGCCACTGTTACAGTGATCAGATCTTGTTGGACTGTCGACACAACTGTGAGTTCTCTATGAATGAGATAACTCTTAGATTAGCGGCATGTGCCAGATGGAATCTGTGTACGACTTTTTTCCTCACCAGACATATACTCTTAACCCTATCTAAGTAGATCAAAAACACGATACTCACCAGCAACTTCATCTCACGAGAAGACTAGTACACTACAAACGATTAACTCTATATATCATCGTACACGTTATTTACCACAGAGAAACTTTAGATGAAGCGTTGAGCATGATAATGATCTTGATATAAGTTGACTTCGTTCTTCTCGATTTTGCGGCAAACTCCAACGTAGACAGAGTGGGTAGTATTATGGGAAATGCTTGTTTTTTCGTTGCCCTAGGACTGCCCCAATTGCAAAGTCGCTTGCATTACACATGAGTTCAAAGGGCAAGTCCCAGTCGGGAGCAATCAAAATTGGAGCCTCGGTCAATTTTCTTTTAAGTGTATTAAAAGATTCGATACACACTTTTGAGAAGAAAAACGGAGTCTCTTTTTCAAGCAGGTGAGTCATTGGGCGGGCTATTTTTTAGAAATCTTGTATGAAACGTCGGTAAAAACCGGCATGCCCAAGAAAACTACGGACACCTTTCACAGTAGTCGGGTGAGGGAGCTTGGCGATAATGTCAACTTTAGCTCGGTCGACCTCAATTCCTGACTTAGAGATTTTGTGTCCAAGAACAATGCCTTCTTTCACCATAAAATGGCTTTTCTCCCAGTTTAGGGCCAAATTGGTATCTTCACACCATTTTAACATTTTGTCCAAATGGGATAGGCATGTAGAGAAGATTGCCATCATACATCGTTGAATCATGTCATGGAAGATTGCCATCATACATTGTTGAAATGTGCCAGGTGCATTGCATAGCCCAAAAGGCATGCGGCGATAGGCAAACGTTCCGTATGGGTAAGTTAATGTTGTCTTTTCTTGTCCTTTGGTCCTATGGAATTCTGAAAATAACCCGAGAAGCCATCGAGGAAAAATAGTATTGATTTCCCGCGAGTCTTTTGAGCATTTAATCCATGAAGGGAAGTGGAAAATGTTCCTTTCGGGTAGCTTCATTCAACTTTCTATAGTCAATGCATACTCTCCGCCCTGTGACCAATCGAGTCGGTATTAAATCATTTTCATCATTTTTGACTACAGTCATGCCACCCTTTTTTGGTACACAGTGCACCGGCGTACCCATGGACTTGTTAGAGATCAGATAATTAACCCGCGTCAATAAGTATTCAACTCTTTTTTGATGCGTTATAGATTATCGGATTAACCCACCTTTGATGCTGAACCGTTGGTTCGTAGTCCTCTTCCATGAGAATTTTGTGGGTACAAAACTCTGGGTCAATACCCTTAATATCGGAGAGTGTCCAAGCGATGGCTCGCTTGTGGGACTTTAGAACCTTGATTAGAGCGGCCTTTTCCTCATCTTTTAAATCTTTTGCAATTATGACGGGCAACTTGTCGTTGCCTTCCAAAAATGCATATTCTAAATGAGGTGGCAAGTCCTTGACTTCAACCTCAGGGGGCTCATTAACTAAAGATTTTTCATTGTTTGTTTCACAAATTTTAAGATCTTTTCTAATTTCCAGCAAATAATTTCCTTGGTTTGGAGGTGGTGAAGGATCACTATTAAGGATTGCTTCGAGGAGAAGAATGTCCCCATTAGGGTCATAATATGTTGGATCAACTTCCGGTGAAGTTGGATGATCCTTTATAGCAAGAAAAGAGTCAGCTTCTTCGAAAAGGAGAAAATCACTGTCCCCAAATAGAGTTAAAGTCGGAGATGAAGTAGAAACAATTGGATCATAGTAAGGAGTGGGATTGCCGCTCGAGATCACATTTCAGAAACCAAGAACTTCTTGAGAGTATTCTTCACAAGCCATATCAATGACGTAAATTCGGTTTGCCGACCATATGATTGTAATTAAGCCGTGTATCTCGAAGTTTGGTCCAGATTAAAAAGTGTATGGCCTCTTGCCAACACGAAGGGTTATTTTCCCTTCGTGTATACAATCTATCATGCAACAACTGTCATTAAGAAACTCCTCCCGATAATTAAAGGTACTCGGGGGTCTAGACCAAATCACGACCACAAAAAATTCTGCTGGAAACTAAATTTCCCACCGTACATAGACGACTTCAGCTATACGATCAAGTTCCGAGATTAAATCAGTCACGCTAGTTCTAGTTGTACCATGCAAGTCGGTGTTAAGTTCGGGAAGAGAGAGATTTTCCATAACGGAATAATTGTGCATAAGAATACTTGCTTCACGCCACTCGACCAAGGCGTTGCATGTAATGAATCCCGAAAATTCACCTGGAATAAGAAAACGGCCAGAATCCCAAGTTTTTTGGTGACTTGATGAGGCAGACCGCTGAGCAATTCTCGTTCAAAGGAGTTCTAGCCATTTCACTCAACTTTTCTATGTTTCCGATTAAGGTTTTTAGAGTCGAGGCGAATTTTGGCATCAAGGCATCCGTAAAGCTAATTTCGAAACTCAAATCTCTAAAGATTTCGTAGAATTTCTCAATTTAGTAGTTAGCTTTTTCACGGCGCCTTTCATCATTTCTTCTTGAATGAAATGGAATTGATGCTTTTTGGTTAGGCATCGAAGCACTAACTGGAGCATTTACAGGCTCAGAGATTGATTCATGATGGATACTAGGGACAACCGGAGGTTGGACGTCTTCGGTGTTTCCATTATTAGCAGGAGGCATCGTGTCCTTTGTGACCTCGGTCTCGCGTTCCACTACTTTAGGAGAAGAAGTAGTAGGAATCGTGGGTCCTTTGTAAGCAACACCACTTCGAGTGGTAATACATTTCAAGTCCTCCTTCGGGTTAGTAACCGTGTTACTTGGGAGAGTTCCCGTACCCGAAGATGAAGCGGTATTGGCATTCACGAATTTGGAGAGCATGTCTGTTAAATTACTTTTGATTTTGAAAACCTTGCCCTGATTTTGCAATCTTTCTTAATACATCAACATTAGCCTTTGACTAATTCTCAAAATCCGGTCTTTGAAACCCTTGACAACTTGAGGAGAGCGAGAGCTTGAAAGGTTGAGCTTGGTAAACTGGTGGTTTGTACTAGTTGGAGGTTGATACATCATGTCCTTCGAAGAATTATTTTCCACGGTTTTGATTAGGAATTGGTATTCCTCATTTTGGTTGAAATTACTTCCCTTGATTCTGATTAAAACGGTTTTGATTGATTTGAATCGAGGAAAACCAGGAGGTCCGATTTGGTTTGCGACCATCGGAGGTCTAAATTTGTATAGCTTGATTAAATTGCTGCAGCAAGCTTTGTGAAACGTACTCATGAATGTGTCGTGATAATTGTTTACCATATTTAGGCTGGACAATTTCTATACGAAATGAGCTCCTCCAAGTTAACAACTCTGCTCAACCGCTTTTACGGGTGCGGGAGCTTGGGCTTTTTTGCTTTTTGACAAGCATAGTCTTCATCATGTTCTTAAGTTCAGAAACTTCGGTTGTAAGAGCAGCAACATCTGGTGAAATTCTGGGAGTAAATGAATTCGAACTCACTTTGGCAACGACTGCCTTGTTTCGTGAATTTCGAACCTTGGATTTACTCTCGATAATTCTCTAGCATTCACGAGGCATCTTATCCAAAAAGTTTCCCACCCGTAGCATGAATTCAAGAATCTTGATCATTAGCACTCAACGCGTTGTAAAAACTATCTAGCTGATGAAATTCAGAAAAACCGTTGTGTGGCATGCTCGAAGAAGGTATTAAATCGATCCAAGCCTCGTAAAACGACTCTTCAAATATTTTGTTGAAATCTCGTGATTTCATTTCGAAGATTTGTCGTTTTTGACTTGAGGAAAGAATTGATTAATGAATTTTGAAACAAGATCATCCCATGTTAAAATTGATCGAGGAGGTTCTTTTTCTAGCCAAATCCGGGCTGAACCTTCAAGAGAAAACAGAAATAGCATAAGCTTAATTGACGTGCTCGGGACATCCGGGAATCTCATCGTTGATGTAATCTTATTGAAATATCGGATGTGAGTATGTGGATCCTTTAGCATGTCCGTTGAAACTGCTTGTTTTGAACAAGATTGATCAAACCATGCTTCAACTTAAAATTAGCATTGATTTCAGGATTTACAATTGCATCCTCGTACCCCTCGGTGGGTGCTTGGAGCAATTGAGCCATAGTCCGGTTATCATCCATCGGAACTAGGGGAGGAGCTTGTTGTTCAAGATTAAAAGGTTCAACAAAAGCCGGTGAGGCTTGTTGTTGTTGATGGTGAAGATTACGAGATCGGGAACGAGTGCGCATGCACTAAAAAAGAAAATTTACACTAATATTTTTTGTTCTTTTTGGTTTATCAAAAGTAAATTCACAATTTATTTTAATAACGGACAACGAAATAAGATAACTTAATCCTAATAATCAACAAGCTTTTCGGTAACTCTTCGAAAAGAAAAACGCACAAAGGAGCGGAGGAATAGGAAAGCGCGAAGCTATTAAAAACCTTTTTCCTTTAGGGTTGTAGTTCCAAGGAACAACCCGCCTTATACCCCTCTTTGAGTTTGTTTATCTTTTAAAAGGTGAACCGTACCTCGCAAGTGACACAAAAGGTAAGTTTTTGATTCTTTGGTTCGGGAACTTATTAATGGATAATACTTCAGTTGAAAGTATTATATATTGGAGTTCTTTTACCAACTTGATTGATTTTTATTGATAATTAAAGACAATGTTTTTATTTTTTTGGTTTTTTTATGATAATTATACTAAAAAGAAAATGAAAATATTTTTGTACTTTTAGGGTTTTTTTTTATAAAGCCAATAACTTCAAGAATGAAGGATCTTCAAAAACTAAGTTTCAAACAGTATAGATAATCGACTCACAGCCTCCCCGGCAGCGGCGCCAAAAATTAATTAATAGTTTTTAAACTAAACCTTTTATATATATATATATATATATATATATATATATATATATATATATATATATATATATATATATATAATAAAATATATATAATAAGTATAATCTAAAAATAATCAATGAAACCGAGAAGTAGTATAGAATATTCCCGGGTCGTTTATCCCCAACGAGGCTGGGCTTGATTATCGGTACAGTCGGAAAATTGGAGTTTGAATGAGATTAATGATTTGGGAGTTTAGCAAGCTAAATTAATCAATAATAAGCAAAAACGATTGAGAAAAACCTAAAAATTATGAAATTAAACTGAAAAACGAGAGCAGGAATCCCAAACAAGGGGTCTAAAACCTAAAATCTTAAAAATTAACCCTACAAAGATTTTTTTTACTTCTAATCTACTCTAGGTGACTAATAATGAAGAATAAAAAAGACTATACTGAAAACGGAGTTAAAACGAGCTTAAAAATGAGAAAACGAAAACCGGGCCCGAGACCCGTTCTTTAAAAATCAAAAGTTCACAAAAATGACCGTACGAAAGATTTTATATTTTTCCTAAGTAAAAATGATAAAAGAAAATTTTGTAAAAAAGAAAAATATTTTTTTTGACTTTTTATTTATTTTTTATGAATTAAAAACAGTTAAAAAGAAAATAAAAGATTAAAAATACTAAACGTTGATAAAAAAATCTCAAAAAAATACTGAAAATAGCTTAGGTGATACTGGTCCTAGGAAAAATAAGAAAAAGCTGGCTGGCTTATTGAAATAAGCCAGAATAAGATCTAAATGGGCTGATAAGCAACTGGCCTAAGTGGGTTTATTAATTAAATGTGTGGACTAGTAACTGAAAAAGACCCAAGGGCGAACGGTTAAGTGTGTGGGCTGTTAAGAGAGAGGTCGCAGGTTCGAGTCCTGGCTCTCTCTTTTTTTTTTGTTGCTACAGTAACTTTTTTTTTCTTTTTTTATAAACTTATTAAACACATGAAAATAAGCATTTTTTGTAACTGTGGCTTTTTATGAAACTGACTTAATAAGCTGGAAAATTAGACAAAAAGCTGACAGATTGCTTATATGAGCTTAAGGCACCAATGGCTTAACTAATTGACTTTTTATAGACTAATAAGCAAAGTGGAAAAGGAACTAAGCAAACACAACTATTTAAGCATACCTAAATAACAACTATTGGTGACAAAAAGCAAGAAAGATCAACTAAATAAGCCAGAAATTGGCTTAAAAATCTCAACAGACAGAATTCTTAAGGCATAAAGAGCTTTTATCTTATTGGCTTTTGAAAACAGTCAAGCAAAAGGAAAGGGAAAATAAGCAAACACAAACAAGCCTCTATATCTAATGAACAAGAAACCACAAAGTTAAGCACTAAACTTAAGCTGAAAGCCCTAAATAACATACAAGTCACTAATTCACCAGCGGGCCTTTTTTATTGTGCATACAATAAGACAAATAAGCCTACTTTAGGCTTAGAAATAAGTAACCTAGAGGGCTTCCTAAGCTTGAAGCTTATGGATGTTATAAAAGAGCTTATTGGCTTTCTATAAAAGCCAATACCTTGAACATAAACCAATAGATTAAACTAGAAAAAGCTGCTTGAAACCACTGCCAGCACAGGAGACCTGTTTTTACTAGTTTTCAAAGGTGGCTTAAAGCAAGTCAAGAATACCTTCCAAATAAGCTTGAAATCCATAAATTGAGCTCCATAACGATTAAGGTAGCTCAAAAATGAGCTTTGTGTGTAAAAAATTAAAGACTAACCCATCCATATAACCATCTGATAAACCATAGGAAAAAGAAGACAGTTTGAGACTTTGAAGGACACTTATAAAAACTTGACAGGTTTGTGAAAAACACAATGAAACAATTTCAACTTTTCACAGCTGCATTAAGATATAAAAAGAGACACAAGAACACATTCTTAAAAAGGTTTTAAAGGTCTTAATCTAATGAGCTTTTGAAAACTGTTTTCACCACAGTTTTCAAAGAATCCTTTTAGAAAAATCTTAAAAACAGTTTTAAAGCCTTTAAGAATATGAGACACTGATGAAAAATCTTTTAAAGTGGCTTGTTAAAGTGGAACAAGGTGACCCAATGGTTTGTAAACAGTTTTGACCCGTTTTTAACCTTATCCCAAACACCCCTTTAATTTATGAAAAGGGCTATTTCCACTATGAAGAACTAGTTTAAGCTGAGATACATAAAAACAGATGAAGCATAAGGTAAAGTAAGATCAAATAAGCAAATTTTAAATAAGAATAAGCACTAGGATAAGCAATAGAAAAATAAGCAGTTTTAAGAGCAAATTAAAGATATAAGCTAAAACCTAAACAAAAAGCAATAGAACATTGACAAGGAACAAAAAAAAGCATAATGAAGCATTAATAAGCAGAAAAAGAAAGAAATAAGCTACAATAAGGTGAGCTACAGTAACAAGCTGAAAAATAAGGAAAACTTACTTTGACCCTTGCTCTAAACAGGGTAAATAACAAGGTCTACAAGCTCCAGCTTGTATAAAACAAGCTGGTAGGGTCACAAAAGCTCTTCCTTAGCTAGCTTTTCATCCAAGATTCAGCTGAGGTATTTAGGGGAGGATTTTTTTTGTGTTTTTGTATTTCTTTTTATATTTTCTTAACTGTTTAACATTTTAAACAAAAGCAGATTATGAGAGCTTAAAAAAACAGTGTATGAGAGCTTTTAAAACTTAGTAAAAACTTGATAGAAGAGCTTAAAACAGATTTTCATAAACAAACTTAAAAATTTCATTAAAAATTCAAATCATTACAATATTAAAGATTACACTGATAAAATTAAGAATAGGTAAAAAAAACTACTTAATACTAAAAAACTAGATGCCAAACATGGCTACAAGAAGTCCTAATTTATACTACTCTAATGAACCTTCTAGGTCTTCTCTCTCTTGTGTTTGTTTGCTGAGACAGAAACACAAGTGTGTTTCTTGTGTGAGTGAAAGCTCAAATCAATCCTAGCCCTCAAATTTGAGTAATGCCCAAGTGAATTATCACAGCCGTTGATGATTTTGTAGCCAATGGTTGTTGAGGGGATTGCCAACATGGCTTTGACCATGTGGGGGTGGGGTTTGCTGGTGGTGATGGTTTTGGATGCTAGGGAACAGGAAACGAGGTGTGAGGGTGACAGGAAGGTGAGGGTGGGTTTTTGGCGGGAAGACATTGAAAGAGATAAACAGTAGTTTATCTATTTAAATGGGGACAAGGGTAAGTTTGTGGAAATGGCAAAAATAACCCCTCAAGCTTTATATCTCTTTTGCAAAATTCATCCTTGTGGTATATGACAGGTTTGGGAAATGGCAAATTTACCCCCTGAGGGTTATTTATGAAATTGCAAAATTAGTCCTTGTGGTGGGAAAGTTTAATTGATTGGCAGACTCGGCCCTTGTGGTATATCTTTAGTGAATTGGCAAAAATGGCCCTCCCCTTTTCATTTGGGCTTTAAAAAGGTATTGGGCTTGGATTTGGTTTTGGGCCCAAGTATATATCAAAGGGTATTGGGTTTTTGTTTAAACTTGGGCTTTTTAAGTCTTCAATAAATATACTAATGGGCTTACCCGACCCATTAGATGGGTTCGGGTTTGACCCATTAAGTATTCTTCGATGTCGGCTTCCGGTTTTGACCGTTGACTTCCCGGTTTAACTTTGACTTTTTGGTTTTTGGCTTTCATTTGACTTTGTCTTTTCTACGCGTTTCCATTCCGTACTCGGTTTTGTCGTTTTTGGCTTGATTTTTCGTCCTTTTTTTGGATATCCGTTTCCTGCACAAAATAAGTGAAAACATACGAATACAATGTATTTTTAGTACGTTTTGGGTCATTTAAGTCTGATTTTAATGGTGAAAGGTATGTGTAATTAAACACATACCAAAAATCCCCCATACTATGACATTGCCGTGTCCTTACGCAATGCTATGAAGTAAGCACTTAAGAAAACTAAGAATCTCGATCCCCCTCGACTAATAACCTCGAAAAGTAGCTAAGTGTTTGTCAAGGAATTTAAAGACTCATAAGTTTCGAAAAGCCCCGTTTTTACCATTTTTTTATATATACACTTATTCCTACACATATTTTTGTATTTTTCATTTTTCTCATTTTTTTTTGTAGTTTTCATATTAATCAACTAACTAGAACGTTTGACTTTCGTTATTTTATAACTTTAAGGGATCATAGAACAAGATGCATTTCGATCCGAGAATGCCCCAAAAAGGATAAATTCATCGTTCCCGACTTTTCATTTATTCCAAACCAAGCTTAAAACGAAATCACCGTCAATTATGAGTTAAGATGCTAACACTACTCATATTTGCAACTTGTAAACTTTTCACTCCCGACAATTATTATATCTTAGGTGTATGTGCTATTTTGAATTTCAACCATGGATCAACGTTTTGCAACATTCTATGTTTCACGTTCCACCCGAGAATAATGAGTTTGAAGGCGAGATCATCCCATGTAGCGACTTTCGTCTCGGCACATCCCAACCTTGCGGTTAAGTGACCAGGCTTTTGACACCCCACAGAGACTAGTATCGGGACTCACAGACCTTAGGTTTCATAAACTCTTAGGTTTTCCGTATATACATAGCTTATAAAATAGAATAGCCAAAGTTCAAAAGCATATTTGAATTTAACAAAAAGAGATCTTACATTTATTGAGTCACACTTAAATATTAAATACTTATGCAATTGTAACCCTTGACCTTTTAGAAGGCTGCAACATCGGTTGTGAGCCGGCAAGATGCAGCAAACTTTTATCAGTCTCGGATTATTATTCTTACTATGGGCTTTCTTTAGAAGGCTGTAACATCGGTTGTGAGCCGGCAAGATACAGCAAACTTTTATCAGCCCACAGTTTATATTTATTATATATTTTTTTCATTTTTCAACATATCATCATCATTTTTTTATAGAGAAGACTTCTTTTTGAAAAATTCAAGTATAAATTTGAACTAAGGCTAAATTTTTTGCTATATACTACATAAAAATTATTGATTTAAGTTTAATCTCCAAAAGTAGCACGTATATTAATCAGGTTAAGAGCTTATGGGAGAAAAAGCGACAAATTACACACATGAGCTCTTAAGATTTCCAAATAATCCTTGTTTAGCATCCAACTCATACTTAACACTATCATTTTTCGTTCTTCGCGAATATTCGCGAACGCTTAGTCTAAATGTTAAGGAACAAGCTAGAGCTCAACACGCTCGATCGAGTCAAAATTTACTCTTATTCTACCCAGCAGGAAAGTCAAAATTGTGACAAAACACTTATTTTATTTTTGAAATTTTTTAAATTTTTTATTTTTTTTGAAATTTTGGTGGTAAAAACGGGATTACGTGAAAAACAACAGCTGCAGGCACAATCAAATCGAAGATCCCCCCATACTAGAACTAAACATCGTCCTCGATGTTTTACGAAGGGTTTCTACATAAATCCTAAGCCGTTTATTAAGTATGCTTAAAGATAAATGTTAGTCGATAAGATTAGGATATCGGGATTCCCAAATGAAGCTGAGGATTGTGAAGCTCTTGTGATCGAAGGACAAATACCGCGAGCACGAGAGGCTTCAAAAATCCGGGACATCCTGGACAATACAGCACAAAATACAAAACATGGAAAAGGAAAGAGGTGAGTGATCCGTTCAAACTATACCTTAAAATATATATAATATAATGAAATATAAAATATATAGTAAGAATAGTCTAAAACCA
>BQNB010031569.1:0-25745 GCA_026074375.1 Tanacetum coccineum | reverse complement strand
CCCTTGGATATTTTTGGATGAATGGGTGGGATTAGTCCCCCAGTATCCAAGAAAGGGAGGGTTTCTAATATAACCTCCCTTATAAAGTAAATGTTGTAAATTATGAAATAAAACACTAAATTTACATGATTGTTTAAAAGAGAATCAATTATAGCCTGCAATTTGCGGACTACAAATGAAATAATAGGTTAAAACTGAATTCAAATAAAAATTTGAAGCTATACATAGATGTTAAAATTTAAAGAAATGATCACACTTATGTATATTATGAGAGTAATTAATATTGATTGTAGTCTAACTTAACAGAGGATAAATACATAATAGGTTCATCAATGATGAGTATTTGTAAACCTTGTTCCTGGGCATCTACCATTTAAGACATGTTTTCTACATACATCTGTCATTCATGCAAAGCATGAAGGCACCCCCATTTGTTTTCGCTTGGTATCCTGTAAATCTTGTTCATATACAGTAAAAGAGTAAGCCTAAAAACATGATGAATGTTCATATTAACTACCTGGAAATTTTAAATCAAATAAGAATAAATATGATAATATATAATAGTCAGATTTTGTAAATAGAGCGTGAGGATGAAACAATCATAAATGGCTTAAATCAACCCATGGTCATGCATATATATTCATCTAGCGGTACAAAAACTAACTTAAATCGATTAGGTACATTCTAAAAGTACTTACCATCAAAATTGTAAAACATCATCATCTATCTAATCATTATTGGCAACCATGTCATCGTACAACAACTTGTGTGCTTTCAGCCGAGTGAATCACTTCTAAAAAGGACACCACTCAAACAACTAAAATCCATTTGAAAAACTATGGCTCCCCATCTTAAGTGAGATATAATTTAGGCAAATATACAGAAAAGACTAAGACAATGGTTCTTATATACATGTATGTAAGGATAAGAAATTTGACAAAAAGATGTTATATATATGTAAGTAAATCGACGGTCAGGAAACAATAGCAAAATGCAAACGTCATACTTGACGATTAAATAACATCTATTCTAGATACGAAAATAATTGAATCCATAACAAATTTGAGCTGAGTAATTGAATACGGGAAAAAAACACATATCATGTGTTTGAATTATAAAGGATTAATGTGAAAATCTTGATTTCTATAAAACTTTTTAATATGTCAACATAAAAGAAGCAATAACATTGCATACTGATGATCATGAACATACAATGTTAAAAAAGAAATAAGCAAAGATAAACCAGTTTGAAGTAAGCAATATCGAATCATGTATTGAAATCAGTTTTGAGCATTTTTATCAATACCCAAGCACAAAATAGCAAATAATAATATATTTTGGCGAAATTTAGACCCGTTTTATTGCAATATGATTTTTTTTATTTTGCCCATTGATTTCAGTCTTATATACCTAAAATATATATAAAATATAATACTTCAAAGAGCAATTAAGAAAATTTCCTAAGGAAAATTCACTCTAAAAAATATATACTATAATATATAGTACGTATATTTAACCGGATAAGTATGATTACCCGGGTCGTTTCCCCAACGACTAGTGAAATTGAAACCCCGTTTTAGTTCGGATTCTGATTTGAATGGAACAAAGATATTTGATTTGGTAAGCTATGACTTCTAAATAAAAAAAAACAACAATTAAAATGGATAATTAAAAACGATTAAACAATTAAACTAAAACGGGAAGCAAATAAGCAAGCCCACTAAATTTTACTCCTAAAAATGTAACTAAATTTATAAACCTAAGATAGGACAAAAGACAATTTTAGGAAGAAGAAAAACATTTTTTTTATTATTTTTGATTTTTTTTAATTGAATTAAAAACTAATGTAATCTAATTAAATCCTAAAAATTTATAAATATGAAAATAATTGAAATTATATTTTTATAAAATAAAACAAGTAAAAAGAAAATTTTAGAAAAAAAAGAATTACTATTTTCCTTTTTAGATTTTTAAATATGATTTTTTTTAAAGATTTAAACTAATTAAAAACATAAAAATAATAAAAATAATAAAAATATTAATCCTAAAATTTTTTTAAAAATTACACTATAAAAAGAAAAAGTTCAGAAATCTATAAAAATTAAAAGCCCTAATTATTACTTTTTATTTAAAACATTATTAAACTAAATTAAAAGCTAAACCCTAATTTATTCATATAAAATAATAAATTTAACTAAAACTAACAAAGGGATTTAACTAAGGACTAAATAATTGCAAATACTAGAGGGACTAATGGAGCAAGATACTAACTGATGAAGAACTAACTGAGAACAAATAAACAAAAAATACAAACCAGTCCCTGAAGGACATACCCGATTCAAATTAAATCCAATAAGCTTAAAATAAGTTGGATCAAAAAGTGTTTTTAGAAATACTCAAACGAGAAAGTTGTAGATAGCTTTGAGGAGAAAAACTTTAATGAAAAGACTTATATCTAAAAGCCACAAATAAGCTCAATAAGAGCTTATTTATCAGCTGACCTCAGAAAGTGGTACTTAACCCTTGGTTTTAGAAAATAAGGTATAAAAAACTCAAAAGTAGTTCAAAATGTAAAAGGAAAGAAGTTCTAATGAGCTTATGATATGCTTAATCTATAAATGAAAAGAAATAAATGCTTAAACTACTTTTAAGCTACTGAATTGTCTATGGAACTAAGCAAACTCAGGAAAAATAGGCATTTAGCACAAAAATCGATTAAGCTAAAATTCTTAAAAAGCTATACTAGACTATAAGCTTAAAGGGACTTATTAAACTACTTATTAACTATCTAATTAAGCTATAAAAACTAGAATTATAAGCTAAATTAACAAATTAAAATCCTAAAATTTCTAAGTACTGTTTTTGGCTTTTTATCTTTTTGAAAGACTTTTGACAGCAAAAATAAGTAATGCTAGTAAGCTAGGAAGTGAAATTTAAGACCTAATCTATATTAAGCTATACCTAAACTTAATTCTACCTTAATTTGAAAAGCTAAGTCCTAAGATTACTTGGCTTAATCTTAAGCCATAAGTGACAGCAGTACTAACTTATTATTAGTACTGGTGTACTTTGCACAAGTGCAATTCAAAAGTGCAGGCTTCCTAAGGGAAAACCTGCACTAAAACACTCTTAGTTAGTGTTTACAAAACTTAATGCAAACACCATCACGCTCTAAGAGCTAAGATGTCAAACATTAAGCTATAAAATCCAAACTCCTAAGTACCCTGGTGCTGACATTATTCAAATAAGCTCTAAACTTTTCATTTTCAAAATCTAAATTATAAAAACTCTTTTCCTAATTGTCTTAAAGGTAAACACAAATGACTAAAACAAAAATCGCACCAACATAGTTTTTGACTTGTTTGAGGTCAAACTCACTATAAAAACCAATCACTCTTATGAAACTAGAAAGATTTGAGAAAAAACTTTTAAAAAGGAAATTAGTGAATAAGTATTAAATACCAGATGATTTTTAGCTTAAACAAGCTTACTAAACATGAAAATTCAACAGCCTGAATTTAATAGTAATCAAAGATATTACTATGCTATCTAATATTTTTGGTGTTTTTTAGGAGTTTTATGAACAAATATATGAAATCAAAGATTAAACTATCAAAGCTAAAAACAGATGAACATCTAAGATTATTAAAGCTAACTAATCACAAGTAAGTACTAATAAGCAAAGAGAATAAGAGAATAAGCAATAATAAGCATACAAGCTATAACTAAGCAATTTAAACTGAAATTAGAGAAATAAGAAAAGAGAAGCTTACGTGATCCTTTAGCTAAACAAAAGGTAACCAAATTTGGCAGCTACAAGCTCCCTAGCTTATTAATAAGCTAGGGTATAAGTCCTTGGGATCTCTTCCAAGTTAAGAATCCTTCCAAAAGCTCAATTCCAATGCATTTCATAGTAAAAGTAAGTTAGACTGGTTTATGGTTTAGAAAAGAATTATTCAGAATTGATTAAGCTTAATTTCAGCTTATAGACTGAAAAAGCTTAAAATGAACTTATTAGCTTATTGAGACAAATTGGCTTATTAAGAGAGCTTTTGAATAAAAAGAAAAGAAAGCTTATGAATGACTTAAACTAAATTTCATTAATGAAAGTTACTGGTTACATTAAAAAATTACATTTAAGGAAAAAATACGATTTTAAGCTAGATAAAAAACATAGATGGTACTGTGGGGTGTGAGAAGTGAGACCTATTTATAGTGCCAAGCTGAGCTTCTAGGCTCTTGAATCCATGTCCTGCTTCAATCCCGCACCTTGAATTGAATTTACTAATCATTGCAAATGATTTTGAACCGTTTGATATTGTGTGTGTATCTAAGGATCTCCAGGTGTCATTCCCTTGATGTGTGACATTGTTTTTAGTTGTGTGAGTGATCCAGAGTAAATTCCTATTAACCTTGTGCTTTTCATGCTCTAACATGGCCTTTCATGAGAGCCGAGCTAGTAAAGTGCGCTTGATTAGACTGATTTGTCTTGTACATTTTGTTGTAGACCTCTTGAATTGACTTAAGCACCCTCTAATTTGATTTGGGCCCTTGGTTTTAATCTGCTGGGTGTGAAAGGGGAAGACGATTGATGAATCAGTACCAATGCTTCGCGCCTTTTTTCTTAACTATGAATACGGGTAAAAAGTCAGTTTGTAACTTTGTTTTGACACAAATAGTCCTTTCTTTGGTTTTCTTATTTATAGTGTAAAATGAGTTTGGAATTTGGCAGTTTAGGTCCTTGTGGTTTATAGAAAGGAAAATGGACTAGGGTTTTAGGCTAAGTAATGGGCTTTGGATCCGGGTGAGGGTAACTTAGGGTTTTTAAGGCCCATTGAGGTTTTCTAGGCCCAATAAGGGAAGGATGGGGACATTTTGACTTTTGTGAAAGCTTGACGGGGGACCCAGGAAACATTTTGAGGCATCTTGTCCTTTGTTTGTTGACTTTGTTTGACCACTGTGACTTGGACTTGCTGCGGGTTTGACTTTTCTGGCTTCGATTTTGAATCCTTGGCTTCTTTTTGTACTCTTCTGATTCTCGTGTCCGTGCTTGCCCGTTTTTTGACTGTTTTCTTGTAATTTTTGATATATCCGTACCTGCATACACAAAACACAAATACAAGCATAATTTTGCCATTTTTGGTCTATTTTGGGTTTAATTGGGTTATTTTAGGTACAAACGGATATGTGTATTTTACACTTATCAAAATTCCCCAAACTAACATTGTGGTCTCACGGCAATTAATCAATGCTTTATAACAAATACCCCGAAATTTCCCCAAACTAACCTTTGAAAAAGTAGCAAGATTTTGTTGAGAGAGTTAAGAGATCACACAGTTATAAAAACACCCGGACTTCCCATTTTCTTCTAAGCTTTTTTCTTTTTTTTATATGCTTTTCCTTGATAATTAACTACCTAACTACAAACTTATTAGTGTTACATAATTTGTTAAATGTTTTCATTCTATTGGTAACTTTAAGGATCATAGAACATAAAGCACAAGTAAGTGTCTAAAGACTACTTCTTCAGCCCGATTTTTCACTTTTCCCATGCTAAGCTTAAAAAATAAGATCACTTGTAACTACGAACTAAGATGCTAAGGGACTACTTATAATTAAACTTGTGAATTCCTCTTCCCGACATAACTCATATATTTAGGGTTGTGTGTGTTCTAATTAATTTACCCCATTAATCCACATATTTAGAAGTGAATCGATCAGGGCTTTACAACGGGCCACACTTTTGAGGAAAATATTGGTGTTCACTTTGTTGATCACACTCCAAAGCAAACAAAAATACCTCTAGGCTAAGACATCTTGGTCATATGTCATCATGGAAATGACTTTCTTCTCTAGCTATCCACCGTCATCGGGTAAGTGCTAAGGCTTTGGACACCCATCCGGAGATTAATAAACGAAAAGTATAAACTTCGATGAAATAAGCCTTATAGACTTTTATAACCTTAACTCAAAAGGACTACCTTTGGTTTTAGAAAATGAAACTTTACTATGACAACATTTTTATTCTATTTAACATTATTTGGCTAGGAATCGGTATCAACTTTTCTTTCGACGACACATCGGCCACGCCTCCGACAAGAGCTCGTGTACTTATTATGATACCGACCCTAAATATACATCCTCCATCATTTCTTTCGATGTCACATCGGGAGCGAACCGACAAATGCCCATGTACTTTATTGCGATGGAGTTTGCATATTAATTATTAAAACTTAGGATTTATTACTTGCATCCTTTTTATTTACCAACTACATATTAGATTTTTTTTTTTTTTGATACATTATTTTTGCAAAAAATAGAAAAAATTTCGTTTTAGAAAAACAAGTATTAAACTTGAAACTAAAATTCTTATTTACAAATGATGTTGGACTTCATCATTGGATAAAAGCTTTATTCCTCTAAAATATGTTGATTAGACTTTTTATGGAGTAAAACTCTAATTTGTAAAAATTAAAGAGAACACATATAATTAATCATTTTAAGAACTCCGGGGAAGAAAAAGAACCCACAAAGTTAATGTATAAGCCTTAAGTTTTCAAAATAACTTTGTTTAGCATCCTAATTCGTAACCAACACTATCATCTCTTATTCTTTGCAATTTAAAATCTCTAATAAAGAAATTAGCAAATACTTAGCCTATATAAAATCCAACTTGGCTTATTTAAAATCTACTTGAGATTAGCACAAGTTTTCTTTTACTAATGATTTCAAGTTTAGCATGTTTAAAAGTTACATGAGACTAGCACAAACTATCATCATTAATTGTTAAGGGAGAAAGCTAGAACTCTACACGTACGATCGGGTCAAAAATTACTTCTTATTCTTACCAACGGAAAACCTACATTTGTGTCTTAACACTTATTTTATTTATTTATTTATTTTTATTTTTTTATAACAAGAACTTAAAAATTAAATTTTTTTTGCTATTTTTGTGGGAAAACGGGTACGTGAGAACAAAACAATAAGCAGGCAACATCAAATCGATAGATTCCCTTCCCCAAACTAAAACGAAACATTGTCCTCAATGTTTAAAGTCGGGTCTCTACGAAAATCTAAGCTGTTTATGAATTATGCAAAGATAAACATGAATCGATATTAATGAAAGGATATGGATCTCCCCAAACTAAGTTCACACAAAGGATGAGAAGCTCGAGTAGAACGGGATAAATCAATCGGACACGAGAGGCTTCAGAAAGTGTTGGGTCGATCCTACAAAATCACAACAAACAAGCAACAAACATCGAGAAATCGGAAAGAGTACAAGCCTCTCTCAACACAACACATTAGATAATAGAAAATAGAGAGAAAATAGAAAGGATAAGCATGGGGTGAACTCCCACGAAGCGGCTTGTTTTTGGTCACCGAGTCGCAAGCTCGACTCGATCCCTGAATTTAGTTGTCCTTAGGGAAAGTCTGGAGGTCCGAGATAACCATCGGTGGTGTAGCTTATGAAACGTGACGATGCCGGGGTCAAAAACAAAATTCTCACTTCGAAAGGAGAAAATCAAAGGTGATTCCTTGGTGTAAGTGAAGTATGGAAGAAAAATCCAAATGATAATTGTGAAGGAATTAACATCTTCAACATTACTTTGGTAGAAAGCTTCATTAAGCACAACATTCTTCATAACCAAGTTGGATTTAAAATTCAAACATTCATCTGGTGGTTCTGGCGGAGGTAGAAGAAATGACGGTTCTTTGAAAACTAAAAGAGTCCCGGAGGAAATGTTCTCTTTTAAATTCTCCTCCAATGTAACAAGATTTTTATCATGAATGGCATGATAAACTAGTATACCCGGTTTGAATACTTTGTCC
Source organism: Tanacetum coccineum (assembly GCA_026074375.1). NCBI lineage: Eukaryota > Viridiplantae > Streptophyta > Magnoliopsida > Asterales > Asteraceae > Tanacetum > Tanacetum coccineum. The sequence continues at coordinate 17,912 of BQNB010031569.1, read as the reverse complement.
TCGTTTATGAGAGAATTCAAGGTAACACTAGCCGACAACTCCGCAGTGAAAGGCGAGTCGGAATCGAACAAAGGAGAGGGTAAAATACTTGATTCGGAGGAATCAAATGAAACGGTTAAGTCCTTTTTAAAATCCTTTGGTTTGGAGAAATGGTCATTAAAATCAATCGGATTATCAAAAATGATTCTTATTGGCATGACAATGGTATCGATTGGAACATCACTTGAAACTTTATCTTCTTTTTCTTTGATTTCTTCAACTTCTTGAGGACGAGAAAGAAGTTTTGGCTGTTGATGTAAGTAAGTTGCCAAGAGACAAATTATCTTTTTCCTTATCGCAATTTGAGTCATCATTTTCCACACAAATCGGATCAAAGAGAAAAACATCGGTGTTTTCCATGAACAAACCTTCTCTCCGGTGAGAGTAGGGGAAGTAGGATTGCTACTTAAAACTTCAAGGGTGGGAGGGAGAGTAAGATCAATTCCCGGTGGAATTGAATCTATTTCAAGATAAGCTTCAAATTCACTTTCTTCCGGTGAAGTAAGTGTAAAGGAAGAAGAAGACTTAATCTCGACATCCTTATCGTTCTCTTCAAAGAGAGGGTTCATGTTGCTAGATTTGAAATTATCATCGAATTCGAAAAGAGGATTTGAGTAAACTTGAAAATTTACTTCATGAAAATCTTTCTTAAGAGTCGAATCATCATTACCCGGTGGTAACGAATCAAGAGGAGTAAGTTCATCGGCGAACTTCTCTAAATTATCACTAGTCTTCACCGGAGAAGAACTAGGAGGAAGAGTATTAGTGGTACTGCCACTAAACGGATCGTCTTTTGAAAAATCGATGATAGAAATGGCATGAACAAAATTCTTTTCCTTGTTTTTCTCAGATTTATCGGCAAAGTAAACAAGTTCTTCCTTTCCTACTCTTAAAGTCAATTTTTCCTCGTACAAATCAATGAGAGCTTTTGCGGTTCGAAGGAAGGGTCTTCCTAGAATAATAGGTACTCTAGGATCGGGCTCAAAATTAACCACCACAAAATCCGCAAGAAAAGTGAAACCATCGACTCTAACTACAACATCCTCGGCTATGCCCATCGGGTGAGTAATGGAACGATTGGCAAGCTCGAGTGTCATACGAGTAGGAGTCAAAGCTTCAAGCTCAAGTTTCTTGTAGATAGAATGAGGTAAAAGGTTAATGCTAGCTCCTGAATCGGCTAAAGCACTAGTTCTATTGAGTTCTTGTAAAGCACATGGGATAAGAAATTTTCCCGGATCTTCGAGCTTTTCGGGGACTTTGTTCATAATGATAGCGGAACATTCAGCATTCACAGTTGTGATGGCGATCTCCTCGAGTTTCTCTTTGTTCCTTAGCAACGAGCTTAACCATTTGTTGAACTTTGGCATTTCGACAAGAGCATCTTTCAATCCAATCTCTAAACGGAGTTGCTTGAACATCTTCAAGAACCTACTATGTTGAGCACTTGGTTTATCGTTCTCTCTCACTTTCATCCTCTCGGGATATGGAAGTTTAGATGGATACGAATTAGGTCTTGGAGAATTAAGATCTTGAACTTCAACATTAACAGTTTTCTTTGCTTTTGGTTTTGGGATTTCAATGAAAATTGAATCTTCTTCCCCCGGAGATGGGACATGTGCGGTATTTTCCAAATTTGGATTTTGCACTTTTTCCGTTGACGTCTCCGGGTTTTGTTCGGGTTCTTTTTGGGGAATTGAAGTAACGGGTGTAGGAACAAGAGGAGTCGAAGGTTCTTCCAAAGTCTTACCGCTCCTTGTGGTGATAGCATTAATTTGCTGACGAGGGTTAGTCACGGTTTGACTTGGAAGAGTTCCTGAATTCGAGGTTGAAGCTGAAATTTTGAAATTATTACAAAGACTTGTTAACAAACTCGTGACATTAGCCATCTGATTTTGCAAATTTTGACCTTGATTCTGAACATTCTTCAACACCGCATCGTTTGCCTTGACGTAGTTCTCAAAATCTGTTTTCGAAACACCTTGGATTTGGGGCGTAGGAACCTGAAATGGTGGAACTTGGTAAACCGGTGGTTGATTGGTTGGTGGTTGAAAAACTTGACCTTGATGGTTTTGATGGTTTTGGTTAAAATTGTTTCCACGGTTTTGATTTGAATTGAAATTGTTTCCTTGATAATGGTTTTGGTTGTTTTGGACATTCGGTTGATTGAAACCCGGTGGTTTAATTTGACTTGCCAAATTGGATGGTTGGTTTTGAAGAAAATGGCCAACGGCTGCGGTTTGTTGAAATTGTTGGATGTTGTCTTGAAAAACAGGATAATCGTTTCCACCTCGAGTTAACAGACAATGGTTAAAATTGTGATTCGATCCATATGTGACACATACTTCCTCAACTGCTTTGACATGTGCGGGAGTAGTAATAACTAAAGCTTTCATTTCATTCATCATTTGTTTCATCTTGATAGTCATCTTATCCTCAAGAGAAGCGGCTATTTGTTGTATATCGAAAGAATTATTAGAAGGTGAAGAATTAGAAAGAGGAGCATCCGTACTCACTCTTGAATCATTAGCACGACTTCTTGAGTAACAAACTTTTGACTTGCTTTCAATAATCGCTAAACCTTCTTGAGGCATCTTGTCTAAGAAATTGCCACCTGCGGCGGAATCTAAGGCATCTTGATCGTTTGAATTCAAAGAATTGTAAAAAGTATCGAGTTGGTGTAGTTTCGAAAAGCCATGGTGAGGACATTGACGAAGGAGTCCTTTAAAACGTTCCCATGCTTCATTGAAGGTTTCGTTTGGTTTTTGGAAAAAAGTAATGATCTCATTCCGATAGTAAGTGGTTTTTGAAGGTGGGAAGAATTGATTTATGAATTTTGCAACAAGGTCGTCCCATGTGAGAATTGATCTAGGAGGTTCCTTGTCTAACCAATCTCGGGCTTCACCGTCTAGAGAAAAAGGAAAAAGCAAAAGCTTTATCGAAGTGTTCGGAACTTCGGGATGTCTAAATGTTGAAGTGACTTTGTTGAAAAATCGAAGGTGATTGTGAGGGTCTTGTCTACCCGTAAACTTATTACTTTGCACAAGATTGATTAAAGGTTGTTTAAGCTCGAAATTGTTAGCATTAATCGGTGGAACAACTATAGCATCTTCATACCCCTCGATGGGTGCTTGTAACATTTGGGCCATTGTTCGATTGTCGGCCATTGGAACAACGTTTTGTTCAACAATTGGTTCTTCTAAATCAAAATTTTCAACAACCGAAAGAGTTTGTTGTTGACGATGTCTTCGAGATTGCGAACGAGTGCGCATAAAAAGAAAAAACTAAAAATCAAAAAGCAAAACTTTACACTAATTTTTTTTTCTTTTTTATATATTTATATATATTTTTTTAAATCAACAATGAATTTTAACGGTTACACGGAAGAGACTTAAACCAAATAATCAACTACTTCACGGTAGCTCTCGAAAATTGCTTTTCAAGGTGAGCCGTACTTCGTAGAGACACAAATGGCAAGTGTTAAATCTTTGATTACGAGTTGGGAACAAACAAGTTCACCGGAAATTGAAATGATAATACCTCCGTTGAGAATATTATATTTTGGTATTTTTACCAATTGGTGATTTTTATTTCTAAATTAAAAGGGAAGATTTTTTTTTCTATTTTTTTTTATCTTTTACTTATACTAAAAAGAAAAGCAAAATATTTTTTACTTTTTATATTTTAGGATTTTTTTTAATTTTTGAATTATAAAACAAGAAGGAAACTTTCGAGGACGAAAGGATCTTCAAACCAAATCAACAAACACAAAACGAAGGAATCTTAAACACTAGTCCCCGGCAACGGCGCCAAAAACTTGATGTCAATTTTATATACCTAATATATATATATATAATATAATACTTCAAAGAGCAATTAAGAAAATTCCCAAAGGAATTTTCACTCTCAAAAATATATATAATATAATATAAAATACGTATATTTAACCGGGCAAATATGGTCACCCGGGTCGTTTCCCCAACGACTAGTGAAATTGAATCCTCGTTTAGGTCCGGATTATGATTTGAATAAGCAAATGGATGATTTGATAATCTAAAGCAACAATTAAAATGGACAATTAAAAACAATTAAACAATTAAACTAATACGGGAAACAATTAAAACGCGACAAATAAGCAAGTAAACTAATTTTAACCCCTAAAAAATGTAAACTAAAATTCTAAACCTAAGATAGGACAAAAGAAAATTTTAGGAAGAAGAAAAACATTTTTTTGATTATTTTTGAATTTTTTATGAATTAAAAACTAATGTAATCTAATTAAATCCTAAAAATTTAAAAATATGAAAATAATTGAAATTATATTTTTATAAAATAAAACAAGTAAAAAGAAAATTTTAGAAAAAAGAATTACTATTTTTGTCTTTTTAGATTTTTAAATATGATTTTTTTAAAGATTTAAACTAATTAAAAACTTAAAAATAATAAAAATAATAAAAATATTAATCCTAAAATTTTTATAAAAATTACACTATAAAAAGAAAAAGTGCAGAAATCTATAAAAATTAAAAGCCCTAATTTTTACTTTTTATTTAAACATTAATTAAACTAATTAAAAGCTAAACCCTAATTATTAATAAAAATAATAAATTTAACTAAAACTTAACAAAAGACTTAACTAAGGACTAATTATGCAAATACTAGAGGGACTAACGGAGCAAATATACTAACTGAGAAACAATTAAAAACTAAAAATTACAAAACTAGTCCCTGAGGACCCTACCCGACTTCAAATTAAATCCAAATAAGCCTTAAAAATAAGTTGAGAACTAAAAGTGCTTAAAATCAAAAACTTATAAAAGCAAAGTTGTATATTAAGTTGTAGTGAAAAACTTTAATAAAAGGGCCTTGTGCTGACAACCAATAATAAGCTCAAAAAGAGCTTATTTTTACAGTTGAATCAGAAAGTGGGTCTTAACTCTTGTTTTTAGAAAATAAGCTATAAAAAACTCAATATTAGTTCAAAATGTAAAAGGAAAGAAGTTCTAATGAGCTTATAATATGCTTAATCTATAAATGAAAAGAAATAAAGGTTTAAACTACTTTTAAGCTATTGAAATTGATCATGAACTAAGCAAACTCAAAAAATAAGCCAAAGTGCATGAATTTTAGATAAGCTAAAACACATGAAAAGGAAAAACTAGATTATGAGCTATAAAGAACTTATTAAGCTACTTATTATCTATCTATTTAAGCAACAAATACTATTACCTTAAGCTAGAATTTAGATTTTTAAGAAACTAAATATTACTTCTACTGTTTTTGGCTTTTCTTGGCTGATAAGCTGTTTTTAAAGCAAAATTTAAGATAGTAATCTACTTTGGAAATGAAAAATAAGCCATATCTTATATTAAGCTATATAAAAACTAACTTAAACCTAAACCTAAGCTCCTAACTTCTACAATTACTAGCTAAAATGATATCTCAGATTGACAGCAGGCATGAGTTGTTCTGCTTGGTGCTCTTTGCATCAAACACAAAAACCAATGGTGCAGGATACATTAATGGGATTTCCTGCACTTGGACCACACTTCTCTCTAGGTGTACAAACACAATCAGTAAAATCCAAGCCTAAAGGGCTTTGGATCAAATTTCACAAGCTAAAAGAAATGCATAACTGCCCTGGTGTAAAAACAAGATAATAAGCCATACTTTTGAGATTAGCATCTAACTTTTAAAAAACTCTTAAACTTACTGATTTTAAATGAAAAACTCAAATTATTAAGCAAATTGCATTCCTAATTGACTATTTGAGGTCAATCCAACCTATGCCAAACACCCTTATAAATAGACAGATTTTATCATGACTTATGAAATGAAAATCTATTTATCAAATGGGCTTAAGACCAGATTTATGCAGAGTTTATATTTATCCACTAATATGCATGGAATTAACAACTAAATAAGCAGTAATCTAAAATTTAAGCTAATTTCTACTATTTTTGGTTTTTTATGGTTTTTTAAGACAAATATAAGTAAACCTATAATCTAAGATGATTAAGCTAAAATCAGATTATAAGAACTAAATAATAAGCAATATAGAAGGCAAATAGTACTTAATAAGTAGACAAAATAAGCAAATAAACAGATCTAAATATGCAAATATCAAATAACAAGCTATCTAACTACTTATTAAAGCTAGAAAAGTAAAGGAGGACTTACAAGTAGCTTCAGCTTAGAACATAAGCTTGTGTGCTCTTAAGAGCTTATGAATTAGCTCTCCTAGCTTATGAATAAGCTAGGAGTATAAGTCCCATTTGGGATTTATCTAGATCACAGAAATATCAATCAAATGACTATAGATATTTTTCCGTGTCTACATGTTTAACCATCCTCGGTTATTACATGAAATCATGAAGTCGATTGCAAGACAACAAGATTAGTCATCAAATTGCAACTCACACTTGCAATGAAGATGTCTCATTGAGTCTAAAATGTTCAAATGTTGTATAATTAGCTATTGTCAAATTATACATGCTAAACTTAACACACTCTGAGTAGGATTGATGACTTATAAATTTCCATAAGGAAACTCATAAGTACTCCAACTTGATGAGCAAGACTTGGATGTCATTTCTGAAAACTCAAATTGAGAACTCTCATAACTTATATAAGATTCTCTTAATAACCTAATGTCAACACCATCTCCCAAACAATAAGAAAATGATCCTTGTTCAAATTTGGCACCTCCACGGATCGATGGATCCTTTGTCTTAGAATTATCTTTAGTTTGGGTAAATCCGCCCTATGGCATTAGATTTAAAACATCTTCCTCTTATGAATCACTTTCTTAAAAGTCCAACATACATGTAACTATCCTTTAGTAAATCATCATTATTTATACAAAGAAACATTCACAAGATCTATTAAGGTAAATAACCTTAATTGGATTTCTTTCATAAAAGACATGCAAAGGTGTATTCTTTTAACACTCTCATTATAGAGCATTACACATTGTCACTCTTTAGCATACTCCTAGGTCCTAGATGACTCATTCTCTCTTATACCTACAACAATTTGCTTTCTCTCTCATTCAACCGTAGAATTCCACACATCTTGATTAGGATTATGTGAACCGGAATTAAAGCATGTTAGTTGAGTCATGTTAGGCCCTCTATGAAAAGATAATACAAATTTTATCTTTGCTACACTTCATTAGGCAAATATAGGAATTCTATTTTGTCTAACATGAGAATGACTACTAGAGAATCTATAGCACTAGAAATTCAATTTGACCTAACGGTTAAATTGCTTCCAAGAGTGAAGTTGGGTTCGTGGTATAACCCGTAAAAATGGTCGTGTTTAGCCTAAATTGAGCACCACTAGTGATAGTCTCATATTCATTCTCTAATTTGACTAAATGACTCCTCCTAAATATGCCTAATGATAGTCTACATCGATAAACTTTGTATCTCATTAGGAGTGCACACTAAGCAAGTAGATATTAGGTTTCTTCTTAGTCAATCTAGACTACTTGCATCTCACATATGTGCTTTGAAGTTTCATGATGATAACGTGCTCTCATGTAATGCAATTATATGCTTTCATGCTTATCTTAATGCTCAATGTTTATTTGCTTAACTATTGAATGCATGTCTGTTGTAAAAGCGTTTGCCTTTTTCTAGCAATTTAGATAAAATATTCCTTAGTTTATCTAAATAACACATGCTCCTAAGTGCTAAATGCTAACATGTTTTACATGATGATTGCATTTAAAATTATCACATTCTGTATGCGTCATTTTACATAACTTACGTGTTAATTGTGCACCTACACTATGTTAGTTTAATGTATGACAATTAATATTTAAATGTCATATAGTCTTACACATTAATCTTGTTGATTATTGTGTTGATGCATGCTTAGATAAACTTGCATGATTATATCTATATATCTTATGCATCTAGGTATATATATATATATATAATATTCTTCTTCACGTCTATGTCACAAATCTAAAAAGTCAAAAGCATTGTAAAGTGATCTTAAATCTCCTAGAGTCTTCACTCACACATTCCCTTAATCATTATCTCGCCTTCTTCCAAACAATCCACTCGTCTGCCAAGGAAAATGTTAGATACAAATCTAACACTCCTCCAAGTAGGTTTGACAACTTAAATATTTCATCTGAAATATTCAAATATCTTAACTTGCGATCGCAAACGTTAAATGTCATATCCGAAAATCTGTATTCAAGCCTTTTAACAACATAAGTTAAAACGCATCCATTTTCACTCGACGAAAACATTCTTTCTCTTCGACGAAAACACTCTTTCTCTTCGACAAAAACATTTTTTCTCTTCAACAAAAAAAACACTCTTTCTCTTCAACGAAAACATTCTTTCTCATCGGGAAATTGCGATCACACCTCTTCCTTCTCACTCAATCACGCTTTACAACTATTCACCTTTACGATAACCACAATAATTACCACATCATGTAATTATTTTAATGAACAATCACAATGCCGAGGAAGATCTAACACAACTATGTGGATGTTATTATCAGTGAACGCTAACCACCATCTTCATGTCCTTAGACATTTGTCAAGCTGCCGTCATTTCCATCTTCGCTGTTTTCATCTTTATTTATTTTTTATTTCCCTCTTTCCTTATGAAACACTCGAGATATATCACCATTCCCTTTGGGACAATGCCCAAATAGGAAACATCTCCATCGAAGAAGTTGCGTTTGAATATAACATCGTCGACAGTCTTTCTTTACCTCCCTTAACGTGGATCGTTCAATTATCTTCCTCTAGGAGGATGGAACACATTCCGAGTAAATCTTTCTCTTTCTGTTCTACCTAGTCTCTGATTCAGTCTATCTTCTATTTTGTGCGTCGTGAACAACTTATCTACTATTCATCCGAAGTACTTAAGTATTATTACTTAGCAAAAATGCAATTAAAATGTCCACTCAGAGAAAATTACAAACTACCTATTCCACAAAATTTGTCAAGCCCTAAACTCCTCTCCTATTTTTGGTACAACGGCCCCCAGACTTAGTCTAGCAGCCCTCAGATATGTCTGGGACCACCGGCAATAGGGGTTGTTAATATTCTGTCCATTTTTTAAATATCCCAATTTAAAACATTTGAAAAAAAAATAAACAACCCCCTCTTTCTCTCTTCTGCCTAGCTAGAGCTGTCAGCATTCTTTAGCAAACTCATTAACTATTATTCACTCTTGTTGATGATTACTAGTTTCTAGAACGTCTTTCAAAACAACAAAAGTTAAATTAAAAACAAGTCTTGAGTCATCCACAAAGTCATCTTTACAACAAGATTCACCATGTAATCCTTTTCTACTAACATAATCATAACCTAATAGTGACTTATCACTACTACAACCTATGAAGGATGAACTACCTTTCACAAAGCACAAAACCTACCCCAAATTTCTCTCTATAAAATCAATGGTAATCCTGTATCCCCAACACAACAAAATGCATTGTTGCTTATATTGTCAATAGTCAAGTGAATTTCATTATAAAATGCGTCTCATTCTCAAACACAATCCTTACAATCGCCATACTCACATATCCCCTCACCTCTTGGTCCTCACTTATCATAAACATATTTTCTCACCTCAAATGGTCTTTCCACTTCTAAATGTTCCCCTCTCATTCAAAAGTCCTACTCACTTCTAACAGATCTTCTCACTTCTGATTAGTCGTTCCTCACTTCTAAATGTTCCTTTCACTTCTAATAAGTCTTCCCTCCTCTAACGTTTCTTCTCACTTCTAAAACGTTTCTTTTCTCTTCTTCAATAGTCTTGAGACTATTAACCTCTTCCTATAATTTGAATGTCACACCCCTAAAAATCATGCAGCGAAAAGTTAATGACGGGGTCCGTGACTCATAATACGAGAACACAAGATATAAGAGAATGACCTCTATATGAGTCGTTTAAAAGATATTCTCGTTGATACATTTGAAATAAATAAGTTAAAACAAGTTGTCCAATTTTACAATCAAAAAGTGAAATCATAGTTTTAAAAATACAACGAGTGACAAGTAGTCCGAAGAAAAATGTATTATTCATGCATGCATGAAGACCCAAAGCACCTGAATAAGCATTAAGCAAGTTAAGGCTCTCCTGAGAAATACAATGCTAAAATGTCAACATGAAAGTTGGTGTATTTCATAGGTTTAAGTAATCTATAAAGGTTGGAATGCAAGATTTAAAGTAAGTAATGCATGCTAACACTATGCAGAGAAATAAATTACGCATTGCACTAAGCTCAAGACACCGATACGACGACAGTTAAAAGTATAGCTAATAAATTTTAGGCAATCAAAAGTACCCTAGGAGTGTCAAGTAGGACCACTTCAATCCGACATGTATATCTCGTCCGATGGGCTTATTTGGCACCAATCCTGAATGGGGGGGGGGGGGGGGGGGGGGGATGGAAGTCAATACCGCAATAGATATAATTATAACACACTGCTTCACACAAGGTAATTAACCAGCTCATAGGTAATACGGCATAACGGATTATCACTACTTAGGAGGCTAATCCGTAATCATTTAGAAAGAAAGTAAAGTACTTGCGTCCATAACTAAAAACAAGCAATGTATCTCACCCTGAGATTTGTAAAATAATGATAAACAAGTTAAAGTGGGGCTATAAACTCACCTCAAGTGATGGTATTGATTTTGGAATAATCAATAAAGAAAATCGTCACAAAAGCCATGTATGCAACCTATTTAATTATAGGTCGATTAAGAATAATGCAAGTGAATATAAAATAATGCACTATATTTTATATTGTTATATCACCACCTAATAGTTGTATTTTAGTTTAATAACTCAAAATAATGTTTATGTCAAGTTCATTGCCTTTGTAATATATTATAATAGCCAGAATATTAATTATAGTCTAGCTTGCTTGATTTACTATTTTTATTATTTTTATAACGTCAACTTATTTATAGTGTAGCTAGTTTATATAATAATATTTATAAATTTTATAACACGTAAAAATATGTAAATGTAACAATATTTTTTTCATACGGTTTTTATAGTCCAAACGGACTCGAAAATGCCCGAAATCACTTAATTGATATCCTACCAGCAATATTTCTTGTAAAAATAATACGTGCAAGTCCGGTTTTAAAAGTGATATAACTTCTTTGTTTTGGAACTTTTATGAGAAAAGAAAAGACACATCTTTAGGCGAAAAATCCATTCTTTCGGCCAACAACTTGAATGTTTTTCAAAAGCTTAAATTTATAATGACTGAAAATAACCAAATTTATTATAGGGAAACACACGGGTAAAAGTATAACCCACGTATGTAGTATCATATTTTGAGGTAAGACCAGGTCGTCCACAGGGATTTGAGTAGTATTCAAATAATCTAAAAAGAGAATAGACTTTAACAATTTTGAAAATAACTTTTTTTACCAGTGATAATAAAGATGACTAATACTCGATAGAGGAAAATAATAATAAAGTGTTGGAAATGATTACGACGCTTTAAGATGGAACCTTTAACTTATAAAAGATTTCCTCGTCAGAAAACGTTTTCCCACAAATTAACTGACAACTCAAAACTTATATTTAGTTAACTAGACCCAATGTGTCACTCAAATAATCCAGTTTCTAATATAATCAAATCTTATTTTGGTTTATCAGTTATGAAGTTGACTTCCTCGACAACAAACGTTAAAAGATCCATAACAAATCTTTTAAACACGACCACAAAGATCATAACCGGTTCTTTCGACCCTATACTGATATGATTATATAGATTCAAAGATTGATAACAAAAACCGATTAAATAGGAATAATAGGAACACAACAAAAGCTTGAGATTAACAGAGATCATGATCATGGGGGGCAAAACACTATACATTTCATACGACGTCATCGAGAAGTCATGAGAGATTTTAACGCTCTCATGGCTACGAGTACATAACATAACTGAATTAGATAACACACCTTCATTCTTTTACTAAACTAGTATGATGTTCTTTGTTTTCTTAGTGACTTGAACTGATTCTTCAAAGAATATGTGTGTGTTATACTTGAAGAATGACATGGAAAGTGTTTTATACTTCATAGGAGATAAGAGATGATTGAGAGATGGATACTTAGTAGATTGTAAGTATGAGGATGTATTTGAAAATGTGAAATCTTCCTGTACTATATAGCAGAGTGAAGGGTGTAACGTCGCGCAGAAAGAAATTTGTTGCGGCGTACTGGGTGAATTAAATCTAGGGAATTAAATGTTTAGTGAAGAAGTGCAGCACACAAAAGAAATTGTGCGGCGTACTTAGGGTATTAATGCAGTAGCATTTAAGTCTTCATTTATTCTTCATTGTCAGATAGAAAGTGCGGCGCACAAAGGAAATTGTGTGGCGTACTTGTGGAGCCTAAGCGTTACAATTATACTGTCAATAAATTCCATTGACTTGAGAGGAAGTACGGTGCACAAAGGATAAGTGAGGCGCACATTTGCACTTTTAAGCTTGATTCTTCATATTTTATTGTATATAGTGTTCCCGAAGTATAATTACTCGATCTTTGTTGTGTTTGAGCTCGAGATAACTTCAAGTGAACCTGCACATAATTCATGCTATTAAGTATCAAAGTTTACAAGAAATGATTAAATATATACAAATTAACGCACTAAAACATGTATAATTTGGGCGTTATCAAATCCCTACACACTTAGTTATTGCTTGCCCTCAATAAATCAAAGCGAGAAAATAAAATCATTTATCGTGACGTGGAGAAAATTTGGATTTTACATGTGTTTACAGGTTTAGATAACTTTTCAGGCATTGACATATAACTAAGCACCTCACATAGTAAGATGTGTTTGATTTATAATTCACTCAGTTCACTCAGATAGGGTTTTATATATATATTTATGTGAAGACACTCAATTTGCACAGACATAATCTAGACAACTACTCATAGGGCCCTTATACTTTAACACATAAACACTGACCGAAGGCGAACTGATACCTGAAGCGGGAGCAAATACTAATTTTCATTTGCCGAACTTAAGCCTTTATTTCTTTGAACTTCTATATATATTATACACATGTTTTTTTGAGATCACATATAATAATAACTAAGACTTGGCACATAACTTCTTCTTGCAACTTTAACTTCTTACTTAGGAATTTCAGTAACAAAGCACTAAAGGGAGTGCTTACAAGAACAGAGACTTGTGGGATTCATAACATATGATTAATCAGGCTCCGGTCTAGTAAATGATGATCAAGCATAAGTTCTAGAGCTTCTAAATTACCGGCTCACTCATAATAATTATCAACCAATACCATTATTCCAGAAAAGGCGACAAAACCACATATACACATCCATAACGATGGAATAGATACATATGATTGCTCATTCCTTAACTCAAACAAGCTAAATGTCATCATTATCTTGGTCCAAAGGGAGGGAACCCGAATATTCTAAAGGCTTATAATTTTCACAATTTTTGGGTGGTTGATTTTGTGCTAGTTAAAATGTTAATTCGGTTGGATTTGTCTTACTAAGAGCGTTTTTTAATTTTAAAGCATATATATATTAAGATTTTTGTTCTTGAAAGTATCAGTTGGTAAAAATTTTAGTAGGGAAAACATGTAGGGATATGATTAATTTTTCCTATTTGACTCCCCTCCACACTTAAGTTGAACATTGCCCTCAATGTGATAACTTAAAATAAGGAAAATTAAGAAAAACGGTACTTCCCGGGGCATAGAGATATATGGCTGTGAGAGAGCTATCCTTGAGCAGACTTCATAATTTTCCAAATCTTAAAGTTATATTACCTTGCAATAAAAGTAAACACAACAAAGCACACAAAAGAAAAGATTTTTGTTGTTGTTTTTTTTAGAAAATAAATAAAGGATATGAGCGAAAGAATGGAGGAGGGACTCCTCCACACTTTAAGTGAAAGCAAGGATGGCCTCCCTAGAATCGCTAATTTTTAAGAGAGTCGTGTAGCTAGAGCGTAACCTAGTGAGATCAATCTTTGGGAAAGAAGGGAGTAACTGCTTCCCTTTTGTCATTATAATCTTCTTCTTCGTGATATAGTTTGAGTCGATAGCCATTAGCAATAAATGTTTTCCATCTTTTCCATAGAGTTTAACATACCCAGATGGATATTGATGTTTTACTACGTATGGTCCTAACCAACGAGATCTGAGTTTCGGTTGTTTGAACTTATACTTTGAGTGAAAGAGCAAAACCTTGTTTCTATGTTTGAATTCTTTTCTCATTCTTAGTTTTCTATCGTGCCAGACTTTGGTTCTTTGCTTTGTATAATCGAGAGTTTTCATAGGCTTGATATCAGTTCATCTAATTCGTGTAACTAAAACATTCCTTTTTTCACCAGCAAACGAACAAATCAGGATTGCAATTCTTTAAGGCCAAGTATCACGTGTTCAATTTAAATGGTAAAGTGACCTGGTTCTTTCCTATATATTAGTTTGTAGGGTGTGGTACCGTAGGAGTTTTGTAAGCCATAGAAAAGCCCACCAGATCGTCATCAAGTTTTTTCTTGACCAAATAGCAGATGTCTTAACAGTCATTTCACGAATTCCTTATTTAAGAGCACGTATCGTGTTTTTGTCTTGACCACAATTTTGAGGGTGATATTAATTTAGAGAAACGATGGTTTAACTCCCTATTCCTTATTCAACGTCTTTTCCATTATTTTGTATAGCCAGAAGTGAGTACCTCGGTCGCTGATTAGAGCTTTGGGCATTCCGAAACGGCAGAATAGTTTCTTTAGGAAAGTGATAACCACTCGGGCATCATTGGTTGGTAAAGCTTGAGCTTCGGCCCATTTAGATACGTAATCAACAGCGACAAGAATGTATTCAAATTTATGCGATTTTAGGAATGGTCCCATAAAGTCAATACCCCATATATCGAAAATTTCACATACTTGAATGTTGTTTAAGGGCATCTCATCACGTTTTGATATATTTCCCGTCTTTTGGCATGCTTCGCAAAGTTGAACTAGAGTATGAGCTTCTTTTATGATTGTCGGCCAGTAAAATCCTGAATCTAGGACCTTTTTAGCGGTTACATTTGGTCCATAATGTCCACCGGTTGGTCCGTGGTGACATTGATCTAAGATTGTTCGGGTTTCTGGTCCAGATACACAACGTCTGATCATTCTGTCAGAACATACTTTGAAGAGGTAAGGTTCCTCCCAGAAGTAATGTTTGAGGTCAGAGAAGAATTTGTTCTTTTGTTGATACGTCATCCCTTTTGTAGAAAAACAGGCTACTCAAGTTAGTTGCAAAATCTGCCGAACTGTCATCCCTTTTGGTATAATATTACCGACTAGGTAGTTTGCAAAGTCTGCGAACCACGGTTCGTCTTTGGTGTTGATTTTCATAAGAGTTTCTCCAGGAAAGTTATCATCGCTTGTCTCATTGTTTTCAAGTCGGGATAAGTGATCGGCTGCGATATTTTCGGTACCTTTTCTATCTTTGATTTCTATGTTGAATTCTTGTAGAAGTAAGATCCATCGAATAAGGCGTGGTTTAGTATCTTGCTTTTTAAATTGGTGCCTTAGAGCTGAATGATCGGTATGAACAATAGTTTTTGAAAGAATAAGATACGATCTGAATTTCTCAAATGCAGAAACTACAGCCATAAGTTCTTTTTCGGTTACGGTGTATTTTTGGTGAGTGGAATTAAGGGTTATGCTTGCGAAGTGGATCGGGTGAAAGTTTTTACCATCTTTTTTGACCTAAGACAGCTCCTACAACGAAATCACTTGCATCACACATAAGTTCAAACCGAAGATTCCAGTTTGGGCTTACGATCACACGAGCACATGTGAGTTTCTCTTTCAATGATTCAAAAGCTTTTTGACATTCATCGTTGAATTCAAATGGAGTATCTTTTTTAAGCAGTTTAGTTATAGGTCGAGTAATTTTCGAGAAGTCTTTAATGAAACATAGGTAAAAACCAACATGTCCAAGAAAGCTTCTAACACCTTTGATATTAGTAGGGGGTGGAAGTTTTAAGATCACATTGATTTTTGCTTTGTCGACTTCAAGTCATGCACTAGACACCTTGTGTCCGAGCACAATTCCTTCTTTGACCATGAAATGACATTTTTTCCAGTTTAGCACGAGATGAATCTGAGTATGTCTATGAGGGTTGTTGCATTGCATCAGCTTATGGTCCATGAATGTCAGACTTTCAATGTCACAATCATCTTTGTGATTCTTGACAGCAAATGTATTGACCCGGTTTCTGCCTAAGTGTAAGGAGAGCTTCTTTCTTTTCACCCTTTATCTTAACTTTTCTTTTTAATTCTTCAACCCCTTCAGCGCTTACCGAGACTTCATAACTAGTACCTTGTTGGGTTTGTTCTAGTACTAGCTCCATCTCAGTTGACACTTTTCCCTTAATCTCACTTTACTCCTTTTTTCATACCTAAGGAATTCTACACTATCTAGTGGAATATTCCTGGGTAGATCCCTCTAGTTCTGACTGGATCATGTGAATGGATACCTAAACTTAGGGGTGTGCACAGTTCGGTTTGGGTCGGTTTTTGGCTAAAACCGAAACCGAACCGAAATATTCAGTTTTTATAAAACCAAAAACCGAAACCTCTCGGTTTTTGGCGGTTCGGTTTTTTTGGTTTCTCGGTTTTTGCGGTTCGGTTTTTCGGTTTTTTCAGTTTCAAACCGTTTAAATTTGGTTTTTGCTAATTTATATTAATAAACTTGTTTTACGTAGAAAATTGGTTATTTTTTTAATTTTTTTTGTCAATATGAGCCTAATAATGTTTACACAAAATTTTACAATTATACACATATAAATGAGAGACACACATGCATGTGAAAATACACATAATATGATCATTGTCGTTGTAACAACATATTGTTAAGTAAACACACGTATATATGTAAACATTAAGATAATATATATTATAATAACTTCATCCATAAAATAAATATAAATTTAAAATTTTTAGTTATCATTTATTTATTTATATTATATTAATTATATATTATTATAAAATTGGTTTGGTTCGGTTCGGTTCTGTTTTTACGGTTCGGTTTTGGACCAAAAACTGAAACCGAACCGAAATTTTTCGGTTTTTGAAAAATTAAAAACCGAACCATCGGTTTCTAGTTTCGGTCGATTTTTTCGGTTCGGTTTTTTCGGTTTTCGGTTCGGTTTCGGTTTTTTCGGTTTCTTCGCTCACCCCTAGCCAAAAGTATATATTCATGGAAATTAAAAATAAAAGAATTGTTTGGATTAGTGTGGATTGTCCGCTTCTCACGTCACTACCTGATTTTTGTAAAATTCAAGAAAATGATGTTTAAGGATCCATAGGTCAATTGTCGAAAGTTATTTCCAAAAAAGTGGTGCAAAATGATTCTTCAACTCTCATTTTACGTGGTACATAAGAAACAACGGCCCACAAGCTGCATACGAAGTCCAGTTCGAGATGTTTGTAATGGTGACAAAGAAAAGTAATATAAGATGCCAAAAGTAGGGGTGTGCACGGTTCGGTTTGGGTCGGTTTTTGGCTAAAACCGAAATCAAACCGAAATATTCGGTTTTTATAAAATCAAAAACCGAAACCGCTCGGTTTTTGGCGGTTCGGTTTTTTCGGTTTTTGCGGTTCTTTTTTTCGGTTTCAAACCGTTTAAATTTGGTTTTTGCTAATTTATATTAATAAACTTGTTTTATGTAGAATATTTGTTATTTTTTTTTTGTCAATACGAGCCTAATAATGTTTACACAAATTTTTACAATTATACACATATAAATGAGACACACACACATATATGTGAAAATACACATAGTATATGATCATTGTCATTGTAACGATATATTGTCAAGTAAAT